>MU855339.1:27799-55393 GCA_033296695.1 Staphylotrichum tortipilum | reverse complement strand
AGATACAGGAGGAAAATACTTACTTAAATACGCCAGGGACAGTCGAGAATCAGACCTCTGGGCAGAACCTTTCAAGTTTCGCCTCACCGATCGGGAAGGGACCCGATGGCTGCCGTGAATGGGATCTCGCCAGTGTACTCTGATAGGGACTGGGGATAAGATCACTTGCTGCTGTGGCGGAGAGGCATCCACTACATGTTGGTACGATGTCATATCTACCTACTAAGGATCATGAGTCCCCTAATCCCAATGGAATCACCGAGGTCCCGGGAAATTATTGGCGCCGGAGATTGATCGTCCCCAGGATTCGCTGAGCCCAGGTGTAGAACATGGCAGAGCCTCTGGTCAAGTTCAGGTTGCAAGTGCTGATGTTTGCTCGTCCAATAATTAGATTCCTTGACGGGCCTCGAACAAGAGGGGACGGGCCTGGAACAGGAGGGGGCCGGGAAGATATTTGTTTGTGATATGCCGATTGATTGTCCTCAAACGCGTGGTGATCTCTTAGGAACCGAAACCATGAACGGTGAGTGGAAAGACCTGCTGCCCCCACGAGGCTCACTTGTCATATCAGCGCCTGGTCTGCAACGAGACCAGTAAAGAGTGCTCCCAAGCATTAGGCTCCGGCGTACATTCACTAACTACATCATGGCCACATTTCGCTCTGTGGGGACTCAAGACTATGAATTGAATTGGCTGGGGACGAGGCATGATCCTCGAGGTCATTCATCTAACGAATTCGAGTCACTTGCAACTGCTCCCTCATATGAGTTCATGGCCTGTGTCGTCCAGGTGGCTGCTGGCACTCCTCGGTTCACCTCACAGACTCGACACAATGGCCATCGCTTTGGCAGTCAGGATGGCCAAGCATGCCAGTTCTTGCCAACCAAGTACGGTTTCCGCGGCGGCGAGACCGACCAGAGGTATGGCACACCAGCACGAGCAACTTCCTCTTTCCGGGCCACACTTGGTAGGGAGAACATTGAAATCACGTTGGCGTTGACTGGTTCGGATTGTCAAGCAAAATCCCAATCATGCACAGGGGTGTCGACTCAGCAGCCGATCACCTCGGCCATCAAGAGTCTGGCCCGAGGGACCTTTGACCTCAGGCTGTGAACGAGGCTGGCCGCGTGGAGTACCGGAGCCGAAGAGTGTCGAATTCTCGGATCCCGAGGTCGACCCCCTTGGAAACCACCAAGCAGAACCAGCAGCTGCCCGTCATTGTGACGAGCTTGCTTGGGTCTTTCATCCGAGGTGCAAAGCCAAAACCTCTCCAACGCTAGCGCTTCGTTTCCACCCGCCCAGCTTCTCGCCTGAGTGACATGGAAAAAGGAAGGACGAGCCGCGATATATAGCACACGAGGGCTGCAATGGAGGATGGACGAAGGCGTTGGAAGAAATCCGAGGTCAGAGCCGGGCCTGCATGTTGTTGTCGTTGTCGTTGTCGCCTCAGGCTGGACGTTTTGGGCTGTGGTCGCTGCTCGCATCGGACCCCACCTGCTGATTTGAGCCAGGCATGGCAAAACTAATGGTCCGTGCACGAGCAGCTTGCCAGAGCCCGCAGCGGATCCATCCAACTGTCGCCCCAGGCCACCTGCGGGCGGCTTGCAGGCAGGGCCTGCCTGAGGCAGTGGGTCAGGCGCTGCCAGAGTCCATCCTGGCCGCGGCGCAACCTTTCGCAGCTCCCATCTGCTTGAAGTTCCAGTTCCCCGTTTGAAACATCTCATGCCAAGATTTTAGGTCCCTTCACCTTTATTGCTTTCCCTGGAGCTGCAACCGCTGCTGCGGGCGGGAGACGAGATTTACCACTATCCAAAACCTTTTTGGTTATCGCGCCGGCCCCTTTCCAGCGTTTTGGGTGCTGCTGCCTTTCTTCTTGCCCGTGTTCGCGCCCTGTGCACCTGTGTTTGATTGTCTCGGTGAATCCCGCTGTCGACCTCGCCTCAGCAGGAGCCAGCACCGACCGCCCTGACCAACCAGCGACCCATCTCGCCTGGGCCTTGCCGCCGCCCTCAATTTGCGGTGTCCTACCTCAACTCTCCTCCCCTTCGCTCGCCCTCGCGCCCCTTGCAGACCGGATCGCCCATCGCAGCCATTCGACGGCCAATCTACACGCCGACGTCGAGTCTGCGGCGGTCCCCGGCGACGACGTGGCGACAGGTTGCATTCCGGTTGATCCGACGACGCCTGCGCCCGATTGAGCAGCTGGGAAGTGGGAAAGGCTTACCGTGGAAGCCGGGAACAGGAAGACAACAAGGCGGAGGAGCGCCCGACGACGTATGCGTGCCGTGTAGGGCCGATCCCTCAGTCAGCGCGAGGCACCGTTTCCGGGTGATCGGAAGCGAATACCCACCTCGCCCATATCCGGCGCGCGGAGGGCGTCTTTGTTGCCCACAGCTGCTGCCATCGCGAATCCGAGCAGACCAGAAGAGGAAGCGACACCCGTTTCTTGTACCACGCGACGTCGCGACCTGATATCTCACCGCTTTCCCGCGGGGCTCTTCGAGTCTTGACTCCCGTCGCGCCGGCCGTTTCCACCGCTGTCCCTTTGCGACCATGGCAGACCCAGCCCCCAAGGCTGACGGCGGCCCAACCTCGAATGAACACCAAGCACCCTCCTCCTCGATACCAGTGAACGAAGCGGGCGAGGGCGCGGCGAGCGAGCAGGCAGGGGACAAGCCGGCGGCAGCTGGTGAGTCGGTGGCGCAATCGAGCGCCGTGGCGGCCGCGGGCGAGACGGCGTCAAAAGCGAACGAGGGGGACGAGGCGACGCCGCCGGCGGTTGAGAAGCAAAGAGAGGGCGACTCGCTGTCAATAGGGCCGTCGGACCTGCCGCCGCCGGCCATCAGCTCGAGCAACACGGACGCGCCCGTCTGCGCCATCACCCTCCTCCTGCCGACGGGCGCCAGGCACCCCTACAGGCTCGACGAGAAGTACCTGGCGAAGCGCAACGTCGACGTCCCCGACGTGACTGAGTCGGGCGGGCGAGACCCGTTCAGCATCTCGGTGTACAAGCTCAAGGAGCTGATCCTGCGGGAATGGAGGGACGAGTGGGAGGGAAAGCCGGCGAGCCCCAGCAGCATCCGGTTAATCCATTTTGGGAAGCTATTGGACGACAAGGAGCAGTTGAGGAGTCAGTGCCCCTTTTTAATTTCTACCTTGTTCTGGTTGACAGCACCCCGCGGCGAACCGAGACTGACCCTGCGCAGAATACCAGTTCAGCCAAGACAGCCCGAACGTGGTGCACATGTCGGTGCGGCCGCCCGAGATGATGGAGGAGGAGGAGACGGCAAAGGGCAAGGCCCACAGCCGCGACGGGAGGAGTCGCGACGGGGGCGGCGGCTGCTGCGTCATCTTATAGCGGGGTGGATATGGTGTTGCTCGGTCGTGACGGACAACAAGAAGCATTTTCAGGCTGGGAATGCCTCTTGGGCTTCCTGTTTCTCGGCACCACACGGCACTGGACGAACATTTAGGCAGCAAGGAGCATGGAGGGGGATGATATCTTTTGCCTTTTTTTCCCCACTTGTTTTGTTCTCTTTTCGTTTTACAGCACGGGGGAGTTTCCGATTCGATGTACACGGTTGCAAGGGGGCTGGGTCTGGCGTCCTGTGTTGATTTAGCCTTTTGCGTACAAATACATGACGGGGTGGCCTACGAGCCTCTCTAGCAGATACATTGGCTGTGGACCGGTGCCTTTATTTTGGACGGTTGAGATGCAATGGGATTGATATCTGCTTGGGGAGCTATGGGGAATGGGGATCATGGTTTGGGCATCTCCGTCATGTCTCTGGGCACCTGCTCTATCTGCTCATGGCGAATATTGGCCCCTCTCTTGCTCGGCCTCCCGTGCCCGTAAAGCCCCCAACTCCCGCTGGTACCAACGACCACTTCCGCAACCATCCTCATTTCTCGTTATCATTAGCCAGCCCTGCTCACATCTTGAGCTTCCTCTCCATCTCCTCGTGCACACCCACCACCGCCCTGCTCTCCTCCCCGGTGAACACGTCCTCCCAGGTGATGGTGTCGTCGCGGCCGGCGAGGATGTCCTCGTGCACGCTCGGTGCGGCGCCGCCGCCCAGGGCCATGGGCTTCCACTGGCCGTCGCGCGTGATCTTGAGCTCCATCTGCCGGCGCACGGGCTCGGCCACGCCGTAGGCCCGCCGCAGCGTCTCCATGCGCAGCGCCTCGCGCGTCGCCTCCCACGACTTGAGCCGCGCCTCGAGCGGGTGCGCCGACGTCGCCTTGTCGGCGGTGAAGGGGGACGGGCCGACGCCTGCGCGGAGGGTGTCGTGGAGGCCCGGGGCGGACGGCGCGCCCGCGGTGCGGGAGGAGATGTGGCTGAAGGAGGAGAGGTGGTCGTCGGCGGGGACGATGCGGAGGGACTGGTTTTGGGGAGGAGGGGTTAGAGATGCTGTTGGTTGTGGTGGTGGGACATGGGCGGCGGAGAGTGGGGAGCAAAGGAACTTACCATCTTGACGGCTGTGGACGGTGTGTGCGGGGGGTGGGTTAATCGGCTGACAGCTGGATTCGGTGTCTGGGTTTCGGGCGCCTCAGTCGAGTCGTTGAGATATTGAGTTCGTTGGTGGTGGTGTTGATGGGAATGGAGTTGCAGGTCTGAAGCTCCAGTCGGGCGACCAGCTCAAGGCGCCAGGCGCCAGCAGCCTCGCGTCCCGCAGCAGGGATCATGGCACCCTGGCAGCGCTGGCAACACCCCCCTGGTCGCCCAGGCGCCAACACCACTGTGCTTGCACCTGGAGCGGGTTACGTACCTATGCCAACGCTTGCTGCTCCAGTTAGTTATTCCCTGCTAACCCCGGACTGTGGTGCTAACTCCGAGACGGCGACGACAACGATTCTCGTCAAGAGGACTGATATTTTGTTGACTCACCTCCCCTTTCTTTACAGCATCATGGCCTTGCAGCACACCGCCGGAGGCCAATTGACAAGATGCGCCTCCCCTCGGGCCCGCCGCCGATAATCCGCATCGCCAATGGCACTTTCTACCGCCACCAGCCCGCCTCTCTCGCCGCCTCCCTCGCCGCCTCACAGTCTGCCCATGGCCATCCCAACCCGGCGCTGTTCAAGAACCTGACCTTTGAGCTACCCGCCCGGAGCAACACCCCCCATAACTGGTGCATCGTTGGCCCCTCGCTCTCCGGCAAGACCACCTTCCTGCAGGTGCTCGGCGGCCAGCATCTCTCGTTTCCCCCGACTGCGCGCTCCTTCCCCTACCTCAGCACCGACAAGGTCCCCGCCCGCTTAAAGACGCCCGCTCGCGCGATCCAGTATGTCGGGTTTGAGACCCAGGGCGGCGGCGGCCTTGGCCCGGCCGCGTCCACCTACCTGTCGGCCCGCTACGAGTCACGCAGGGAGATCACCGACTTCTCGCTCCGGGACTTCCTCCTGGGCAACATGCAGCTGAACCCGTTCAAGCTGCCCGACGAAGAGGGCATCGACGAGAGGCTGTTCAAGCGTGTGACCGTCGACCTGCGGCTGGAGGGCTTGCTGGACCTGCCCGTGAGCTTCCTGTCCAACGGCCAGGGGCGGAGAGCACGCATCGCGCGGGCCCTGCTCACCAGCCCCGAGATCTTGCTGCTTGACGAGCCCTTCATGGGTCTGGACCCGCCGACTGTGGCCGGGCTAAGCCCGCTGCTGCACTCTCTTGCCGAGCAGGCCAGCCCGCGCCTCGTCTTGAGCGCCAGGCCGCAGGACCCCCTGCCCGAGTGGATTACCCATCTGATGTACCTGCGGACAGACTCTCAGATCGGTGCCATGGGCGAGAAGGAGGCCGTCATGGATCGCCTGAGGGATTACGTGCGGGGGGTCCGTAATGGGAAGCACGCCGAGGACGAGGCCCTGCCTGTGCATGCCTTGAGCGAGATGGGCAGGACGCTCACAAAGGATGGAATCCGAGGCGAAGGCATCGCTGAGGATTTCTCGATTGGCGTGACCGACGGCACCAGCGACGGAGGGGCGGCAGCTAAGAGCTTAGGAGAGCCGCTGATCGAGATGAACGGCTGTACGGTGCGGTACGGCAATAAGGTAGCACTTGGGAACTGGACTGAGGAGCGGGACGGCAACACTGTCAGCGGGCTTCACTGGACCGTCCGAAGGGGCGAGAGATGGGGCGTGTTTGGGCCGAACGGCTCGGGCAAGACAACCATCGTCTCGCTCCTTTGCTCTGACCACCCGCAGACGTACTCGCTCCCGATCAAGCTCTTTGGCCGTAGCAGATTGCCCGAGCCGGGTTCCGGCCAGCGCCCCTTCACCTTCTGGGACATCCAGTCCCGCGTTGGCCACTCCAGCCCCGAGATCCATCAGCACATGCCGCGCAACTTGACGATCCGCCAGGTGCTCGAGAGCGCGTGGGCCGACACGTTCCGCAGCAGCCCGGAATTGGATGCGACAGCGACAGAGCAGGTCGAGGCCACCCTGAAGTGGTTTGAGCCTGAACTCAACCCGGGGTTCCACAAACAGCCACAGTCGGAGGATGGCTCGTTGGCTTGGGCCGCCGACTACCTGTTTGGTGGGCTGTCGTTCAGCGCTCAGCGCATCCTGCTCCTGCTCCGTGCCATCATCAAGCACCCCGATGTGGTGGTGCTCGACGAAGCTTTCGGCGGCATGGACGACGCGGTGCGCGACAAGTGCATGCTCTTCCTCGCGTACGGCGAGGAGAAGATGTACGCGCTGGGGTCCAAAGAAGGGAGCCGGGCGCTGACTGGGGGCACCGTGGTCGACAGCCCCGTCGCCAAGGCTGGCAATATCAAGGTGAAGGGCCTTTCGGACCAGCAGGCGCTCATCTGCATCAGCCATGTCAAGGAGGAGGTCCCTGACTGCGTGAGGGAGTGGCTCTGCCTGCCCGAGGCCAACACGGGGCTGCCGGCGAGGTTTGGGCGGCTGGACGGGCCGCTGAGGACGAGCGCCAGGAGGTGGACCGAGATTTGGGGGATCGGGCAGGGAGCATGAGTCGAGCAGCCAAATTCCATGTTTGGGAGATGTAAAAAGAAAAGTAATTGATGTGCATACAGCCTCTGAACCATCTTCGGGAGAGTTTCAGGGGTTGTCTGTCGCCAGGAGAGAGCATTCTGAGAACCCTAACCCTGAATCCATCACCACACCACCACCACAATCCACTTTGAACCTCACCCCATCCTGGTCGTGGTTGGCTCCCACATCTCGATGTCAACAAAAGATATCAGATCGGCATCCCGCGACCACGCCCACCCCGCGTCAGCGGCTATGGAGGCCATCCACATTCTCGGCCTGGGGAATCTGGGCAAATATGTCGCTTACGCGCTAATGCGGCGCTGTCAACAGACAGCCTCAATTTTGGCGGCGACGGGGCCTGCGCCGACAAGCAGAGCCATCACCTTCCCTGCTCCGACATTGCTGTTCCACCGCCCAGGACTCCTTGCCGATTGGGAAGCGGCGGGGCGATCCATACGCTGCACTTCTCCCACCATTGGAGCTGGTAGCCCGGGGGCCGGAGAATCGCGAGCCGAAGGTTTCCATGTTGAGATGCTTGATGGGGCCGACGACGTAACGCGGCAACGATCGGATGGCATCAAGTATCTGATCGTGACAACGAAGGCACATGCCACGGCTGCCGCTCTTGCACCGCTGAGAGTCCGGCTCAACAGCAACTCACACATTCTGTTTCTCCAAAACGGCATGGGTAAGTCTCAGAGCCCAGTCCCCGCAAGTCTGCTTGACGAGGCTGATCTGACAAGACACCCAGGAGTGAGTGATGAAGTCTCGGCCAAGGTGTTTGCAGACCAACGAACTCGCCCGACGTACTGGACTGGCATCTGCAGCGCAGGCGTCTATAGTGAATGGCCCTTCACCATCGTCCATGCCGGCCGCGGACCTCTGACGATTGGCTTGAGCGAGCCTAAATCCCAGACACGATCGGATTCATATTCTCAAAACCCCATGGCAGCTCAGTTGTTGGATGCCGCCATGCTCGAGACCTTGGTGGTTCCCCCTGACGGGATCCTGGAAGCCCAGCTCAGGAAGCTCGTCATCAACTCCGTCATCAATCCGCTGACCGCTCTCTATAACTGCAAGAATGGCGCCGTGTTTGACAGCGCGGTTGCCAGAAAGGTGGCTGACCATCTTCTTGAAGAGGCCGGTGTCATCGTCAGGGCCATACTTTGCTCTCGATCTGAGGAGCCCCGTTCGGTCGCGTTCGCCGCCTTTACGGATGAGAAACTGCGGGAGTACGTCAACGACGTTGTCCAGAAAACGGCCAAGAACACCAGCTCGATGTTGCAGGATGTCCAAGCCGGAAGGCCGACCGAGATCGACTACATCAACGGCTACCTCGTGCATCAAGCCAGGATCCTGGGGCTACCACACAAACAACACGAGGAGGTCACTCAACTAATCAAGCAGCGGAACCACCAGGAGGCAACACCCAGTACTTGAGGCAAATGTGCGTGAGATGCAGCGGTGTCGCAGTTCTCTACCAAAGGGTCATGCTCCGTCTCATCGCCCTGGGCGAGACGGCAAGCCTAGGAAGATAGATATCCAACAGTTGCCCCCCTCCCAGCTGGCTCACAAACACCCTGGACGCGAGGCCCGCCCCGCGCAAATCCTCTCTCATGAGAGAACACAGCCTCTGAACCGACAAGACCGGCACATCATCCATCCTATCCAACGTCCGGCACAGCGACCTCGTCATGTCATCCCCTGGTATTGCCATTCCAAAGCCGTCATCATCACCCAAAGTGGACGGGACGCATACCCCGAGCAGTTGTTTCGTCGATGCCGACGACACCATTCCCACGTCTACCCTCATCTCCCTCTGTTCTGGCCCCGCTCGGGGCAACGCTGTGCAGTCGAAAACCAACAACACGTCTCCGGGGACCTGCATTATTGGATCGCGCACGTCGTCCCAGAAGAAGCTGCTTGCGTCGGGGCCGGGACCACTGGCGATAGAAGCTCATCAGCACAATCCCCTTTTTTGCACACGCAAGGGGAAAAAGGGAGGAACTCACCTTGAAAACATCATCCTCCCCTCCCTCTCCAAGCACCCATACCCCTGATAGTACACCACCAACAAACTATCCCCGGTCGACCGCTCCAGGAACCGGTCCAGCAGCGTCTCGACCGCGGCCGTGGGGTAGTCGGCGGGGATGGCGCGGCACTGCACGCGGTAGCCGCGGCGCTTGAGGCACGCCCGTAGCGCCTCGGTGTCGCCGTCCAGGCTGGGCGTGAGGAGCTGCCCGTCGGCGCCGCGGCGGTCGTGCTTGGCCCACGTGAGGATGAGGACGTGCACTTGGGAGGGGGGTGGATTTTGGGTGGGCGAGAGGGGCGTGTGGAGGGCGGTCGTGGCGGTGATGGTGGCGGGGCCGGTGGAGTGGATGTCGAGGGGGAGGTGCGGGAGGTGGTGAAGGTGGTGGTGGCGGTGGCTGGTGTGGTCGTCGAACAGGCGTAGGAGGAATGGGGACATGGGTTGTTGCTCGCGCATGCTGGGTCTATTTAGGTCGTTGCCGACGTCTTGTGGTGTATCAACTCCTTTCCCTTTGGGCTCGGGGAATCGTGTGTCGGGAATCTCCTCTATGTGAAGGTGGGGTACCGCTGGAATCTTGAACGACCCGGCCGTCCTGGGCCAGCTGGAGTTCAGAGGGGAGGACAGAGCCGTCTCGCTGTACCACTCGCGGTCGGGAAACCAAGCCGTCCCTGGGGAGTGCGTGTCTGTTGTGTTGGGGCTTTGTCTGTACGGGGATCAGCCATCGTTCCCGGCACTCCCTCCCACAATTTCGGCACTCACAACGCTATCTCGTCCAGGGCATCGACGATTGTGTCCATCTTTTCGTCCCATGGGTGGGTGGGAGTCCCCTTGTGCGCCCCCTCGCCAGGGCTGTCGTTGTCATGGTCGAGGCTCCGCCGTCGCGACCTGGGTAGGCTCGGCAGGCTGGGCAACGCCTGCACGCTTGTCGATGAGAAATCGTCCCTGAGCACTGTCAAGTGGCGCTGCCACAAGTGTGAGAAGTCCTCCATATCTTGGTCCATCCTCAAGGGCGTTCCTCGACGTTCTGGTCCGTTCTTGGGGTCGGCATGTCTGGGCGGAAGAGCATGGCAGCACGAAACCGCAATTGCCTGTCCAAGACCAGGACGATGCACGCTTGTCAAAAGGAAAGAACAAAAAGTGGCCACAGACCATTGGCACGCTTCCAACGGTCATGCTGGCAGCAGCCCGGGTCTCGGGGGTCAAGCCCGGAGGGTGGAAGACCGCACATGTTCTCGCACACCATCCGGCTAAAAACGTCAGCATGGAGGTAACACTGCAGGTCGAGATGCCCGGAGGCAGGGAAGGATGGAAGCGAATTCCGGTCCAACACGTGAGTGGTCCGGCCCTCGACTCGTTGTTTGGTTGAGTGGGAGGAATGCACATGTCCGATAAGCAGGCCCCCCAGCATTCCCACCCTTTGTCCCCCCCCAAGTCGAAAGTGTTGGTGGTACTACTCGATCCCCGGCATATATCTCGTGCTAAGACCGGGCGGCCAACCAAGCAGCGTCCCGCAAGCGAGAGGTCGGGTCCGGCTCGCCATATGTCTGGGATATACTTGGCTCGATGATTCCGCTGAAACCAACAGCATGATGCACGCGCGGGGATGCCAGGCTGCGTCCAACCGCGGTTTCTAATTCAATCTCTCGGATATCCCGGGACTTTGGTTCGTCTTGGCCCAACGTTCTTTGTGGGATTCTCCAAAGTGGAAACCATAACAGGCCCCGCGTCTTAACAGAGCCTACTATGAACGGAACACTCATGCCGAATCGAGGAGGTCAAGCCGCCCAGTCCTTCCAGGCCATGGCGGGACCCCTTATGTACACGATGAACACGGGCGGGCCAGGAAGCGACCGGAGTTCGGCTGGACTTTCTCCGGAAGTGAGGCCAAGCACGGCCATTGATCAGGTTCAAGCCGGACCGCAGCCGGGCCGCAGCCGGGCCGACAGGCCATCATGGATTGTCTCAACGGTGGCCGACTCGGGCATTGTCACCGTCGTCGCCATTGTCATGGTTATTCCCGCTATCGTTCCTATGGTCATAGCTGTGGTCGTTCCCGTGGTCGCCCCTGCTGTCACCAGTGTTATCGTCGCCGTGGTAATTGCCGTGGCTTTCCCTGCTGTCATCGCCGTTGTCATCGCCGGTGTCGTTCCCGTGGTCATTGCCGTGGTCATCGCTCTGGTTGTCGGCGTGGCCGCCGCCATGGTAACCATTATGGCCATCGGCGTTGTCCTTGGACTTGTGATCGACTCTTTCATCAGCATTGCCATTCATTGCCAGAGCTACAATTGATGGGATTGTCTGACTGGGCCTTTTCTACCTCTACCTACTCACTTCAGCACTGGAACCAACTCACCCCCGTCCACCACGGGCGCCATTTCTTCGCCAGCCCTCCGAGCCACCATGCGTACTAGCTGTTACGGAATGCCAGTGTGTGTTCGGTGACCGTCTCATCCCCTCCTGAGGTAACGAGGTTGTACACCTCGTCGTCGTCCAGGTCATAGTAGGAGGCGTCCGTGACATCGGCCGCGCCGCAGATTGCAGCCACCCGTAGCAGATTCCACTGCATCTCCAACAGCTCGAAGCTAGGCAAGTCCTCGGGGTTCTCTGCTCGGAGGACGAAGGTTTGTCCCGTCTCGATGGGCACGCCAGTCGGTCGAAGCAACAGACACGAACCCCAGCTCGCATCGTTCAACTCGGCCATTTGCAGAAATGTCTCCTGGGATTGGCCGACCAAGGTCCGCGGTAGCAGCTTGGAGCGCTTGAGCCAATGCCACTGGACCACAATCTCGGTGGCGGATGTCTGACGGAGCGGCTTGAGGGCGAACCGAGCATTGTCGAACCAGACATGGATCTGGTGGTTCAGCGAGAGGTAGTTTTTGGGTGACTGGGTAATGCGCGCATCCTCAAATTGTCGACGCCAGGCCAAGGCCTTTGGAACACCCCAGAAGGCGTGCAGCAATTCGGCGAGGTCTGTGAATCGCTTCTTCTCGCTGGTCGCAAACGGGAAAATGTGGGCGGCTGCGGGATCACTCGTCCCTGAGAAGAGGCAGACCTCCCTATCCCGGCGTTTCGCCTGTGTGCCTTGTCAGTGCATGGAGTACCGCAATCCAATGAGTCTCTCACTTACCTTGTCCGCGGCGGCAGCACTCCTTTGCACCTTATCGGGAGGGGTGGGCAAGCCTGGGTCGTTCACAATCCCTGAGGGCGGCGCCGTTGGCGGTGCTGGCGATGGGGCGTCTGCAGGACGTGATTTGGGAATGTCTGGGAAAAGTCAGCTGAGGGAGGGTGAGTTGAGGTGATCGAAAAGCATACAGTCACGCATGCCGCGTAGGGCTGAGCCGTTGCTCAACGAATCGACCCAACGCCAGCGATAGCGGCTGTCTGCGTTCTGGATAGCAGACAAATGCTCCCGAATTTCGGGGATGGGCGCAACCATGACGAAGCCCAATATTGCTGCGGTGGGCGGGGGTAGATCTAGCTCCTGGTGGAGCCGCCGTAACTCATCGAAGAGCTGGCAACGTTGGTCGAGATCCGTGATGTAGTCTGCGACTGGTTCTGCGGCGGGAGGCATGTCGAAAACAAGGCGGTGTACCGTCTTGCGGTCGGCCATCACGGCCACAGAGATTTGCTGGGCGAGAGCTTCGTCCATGCTGGGAGTTGGGTCCATGTTGGGCGTTGGGTCCATGTTGGGATTTGGGGTGTTGGTGAGCGCAGTGTAGACGTTGGAAACGAGAGGAAGTTCCGGCCGGGGAAGAACCTCGGCGCTTGGGAGAGTTGATGCTGTGGTGATTGGTCCCCGTGCTGAGGAGTCAGGGGGAAGGCGTCACTCACAGGTGAGGGCACGGCCGCAAACGGGGACCGTGTTGCGTATGCCCTCATGATCTCATCTGGTTCCAGTTATCAGACCGAGAAAAAAGGGCGTCGCTTGGCCTGGAAAGGCTAGGCACCTATAGATCATACGATAGACAGAAACGTAACAAAGGAACCCAGGGAATCCTCCAGTCCCAGGCCCAAGAAAAAAGACATTGAGAGCATCATCATCACCCATCGTAGCATCATTCCACACATATCCGGACATCATACCCAACATGAACACTCCAAACTCCAAGACCAGCAGCTCTCAGCGCGCTGCCACAGTGGTATCCAGAGCCTAAAACAATTTGACCCAAAGATAATCGCCGTCCATAACCCAAACCCAGCCGTTCGTAAACTCAGAACAGGTCATCATCATTATCCACCGCATTCCACCTCTTGGCCGGCAGCTTCCGCACCTTTTTGGGGCTGGCACCGCCCGCCGCCGTGCCACGCGCCGAAGCCTGGGCGTCACTAACGCGCAGCTTCTCCATCCTCATTAGCAGGCTGTCCTCCTCCCCAGCGGCAGCGCCAGCGGCGGCACCCCTTGTCTTCCGCGCGGGGCGAGGACTCCCCGTCTCCCCCGGCGGCGGCGGCTGCTTGCTCCGGAGAGCCATGCCGACGTCACTGCCGCGCTCCTGCAGCGGCATCCTCTTGGCCGGGCTCATGCCGGCGACCTCCCTCCGGAGGGCCTCGTTCTCCCTCCTCAGCCGCTCATTCTCCTGGTTGACGTCCTCGACGAGCACATTCTCCTTGTCCTCGTCCCCCGACCAGCAGCCGTCGTCACTGCCGCAGCCGCCGCCCGCCTGCTGCTGCCGCACGTCCATGCTCCGCTCAAACACCTCGATCTTGCGGCCCCAGTGCTCCTCGCCGCGCTCCATCTCGACCTGCATCGTGGCGCGCCACCGCGCCATCTCGATCTCGAGCCGCCGCTCAAACTCGTTGGTGCAGTCCTCGCGGATCGCCTGCTCCAGCTCCACCATGCGGTCCTCCATCGACAGCAGGTGCGCCTCGGCCTCCTCGCGCGCCGCCCGCTCCGCGTCGGCCGCCCGCCGCAGGTAGTCGACCTCCTCCGACAGCCGCGCGATCTCGAGCGCCGCCGCCTCCATAGTCGACCGGTGCATGTCGCCGCTGCCGGGGGGGCTGCTGCTGATGGTGGGCGGTGAGGTGTTGCGCATGATGTTGGGCGACGACAGCAGCTGCGGGGACCGGACGGGGCCCGAGGCGGGCGAGAAGGGCCGCGAGGAGGAGAAGGTCGGCGATGCTAGCGGCGGGCTTGAGCCCGGTTGCGGGGCTTGCAAGGCGGCGGCGGCAGCAGCGGCGAGGATCGTCTGTGTGATGCTGGGGACGCGGGGGACCGTGACCTCGCGGGCGAGGGCGCTGTACCGGAGGATCTGGGAGGTCGCGTTGAAGTCGCCGTGCGGGTCGGCCGTGACAATCATGACGGCCTTTTGCGGGTTGCGGTATCGACCCGAGGCGTAGGCTGCTGGAGACGGGTAGCAGTTGGAGAAGAGCAGCTCGGTGAGCTTGCACTGCCGGAACGGGACCAAGTTAGGCTAGCAGGGAGGTAGTCGTTAGTTTGGTCACGTCGGGATTTCTCCTCGTTAGGGCCACCGCCGCCTGGGGACTGGCTGCTCACCTTGTCCTTGCTTGCAGCGTCGCTTTGCATCTGCAAGCACTGCCCAAGGTACATCAAGCTCTCGTTGATCTTGCCCGCCTCGGCGAGCGTGGCGCCGGCCGTCTTTGCGTCTCTCGCCCTCTCGCTCCCTGCAAGGTCGACGACGGTGAGGGCACTCCCACTCCACGGCGCCTCGGCACCGTGCCGACGGCTGCCCCCCTTGGTCCTCTTCTTGACCTCGACGCAGAAGAAGCCGTGGCTACGTGAGCTCACGCTGTTGCTGCCAGTCCCGGTAACCCTCCGCTCGTGCAACCCAGCCTCGAGCACCATAAGTGCCTGGTGCAACGTCCCGCAGATCACCTTCCGGAGCCCTGCAACAACCTTGCGGTCCGGGGATGCCTCGGTCGACTTGAACAGCAGGGGGCGGCGGCGGTACTCCTTGGTGGTGGCGGACTTGACGGCCGGGGTCAGTAGGTCAAAGATCCGGTCGTTGTACACCTCGTACATGGAAACCAGGACGGCGTACTCGGCCGATGGGTCGCACGACATGGAGAGAGCGCTGACGTCGGGCTGCTGCGGAAAGGCCGACGGTCGGTGCAGCCGGCGCGAAGGAGTCTGGCCCGGCCCGATCGAGTCGCCCTGTGATGCTGTTTTAGTGCCTGTCTTGAAACGGATAGAGGCGGTAGGAGCCATAAAATGTTTCACGGGTTGCTGTCCTTGGGGAACCCTGTGGCCCGTCCGCACTTGCTGATGATAGGGACCGCTGGGTGACTGCCCGCCGCCGCGGGCAATGCTACGGGGGAGAGCATTGCCACGGCGGCCGCGACTGCTGGCCTTGCACTTGGAGGGGCTTCTGCACCCAAGACCGGGAGCTGATGGTGGCGTTGAAGGTGCGACAGAGTCCTCCCGGCTGACAATGCGCACGTTCATGCTCCGCTGCAGCGCGAGCCCTGGCCCACTAGGGCCCCGGTGCTCTTGTCGATGACCTTGAAGGCATGATGTGGGTGTGCCAGGGAGCCCTACATGCATGGGGGTTGGCGCCCTTGAGCTTGCCCGGAATGACGGTGGTGGATCCGCGTAGACGGTGTCGAGGAACGTTGAAGCCTGAAAGATGGCCGCTTCGGAGGGGTCTGATGCCGCGATCGAGTGTTCAAGAACGGGCTGGGCGTCGCAGTCGACGACATTTTGGCCGATGGACCGGAAGATGACGTCGAGTGCAAGCTGGGTCAGGCCCCGTTGGGACTTGGATCCGAGAATCGTGTGGGACTGTCGATGCCGCTTGTTAGCAACCTCCCCCGTCCCCCGCACGCGACCTCAGCACGACCGACCTTTCCTGACCCAGTGACACCGAGGGTTGCCAGTAATGCGTCGGTTCCATCGCCGCCGCATGGTGCCAGAACGCCCTTGACCAGGTTGGCCACCCCAGTGCAGTGGAAGATGTCGAGCTGGGTCGCGTCCTCCTCAAAGACCTGGGTGAAGGCGAACTTTTCGATGGCGCGCCGTCGATCGTTGGGCGGGTTCAGCGTGATGTGCCGCGGAGTGGTGATGTCGTCGTCGGGCTCCTCCACCGCCAAGAACGGCTCACTCGAGGCGGCAGCTTCATTTTGTGGCGGCCGCAGTCGAAGATAGACCTGGAAAAGATTTGTGGCTTTCTGCGTCGACGCAGACAGTGCCGACGCCTTCTCCATTGCGCCGAATGGGGAGGTGATGATGACACGGAGCTCAAGGCGGGTTGGAAGCTCTGGCTGCAGGTTGTGGAGGTTCGTCAGAAGGAAAAGAAAGGAGCGGGTGGCAAGGGCATGTGTGGCGTTGCGTGTTGAAGAGGCGCGATTTGCATAATTCGCGAACGGGCACAGACAGGGAAGTTAAAGTTTGGTGAGTTGGAATGGCGGCCACAAATTGTTTACGGAATAGCTGTGCCAAGCCAGGGACGCCGTGCCGTCTCCCGAGCAACGGATCATCTTGGCCACGCAGGGGTTGCCAGTGATAAGATAAGATCCGTCAAGCCGAGAAAAGCTTGGCATTCCCCGCCCCTCTGCCTCTCTGCCGTTTTGAGGCTGACTTTTTCAGACTTTTCCTTTTCGGTCGTCGTTGGGCCTGACGATGATGCGGTGCACCCGCCCGCCACTGCCACAACCCCGTGTTGGAGAGACAGGCCTGCGCCAACCCTTTGCATCACATCCCCAGCTCGACTGTGTTACACGAACTCCTCGAGATTTTTCATAGTACTGCGTAGACACAACATAGGCACGACTAGACAAGACCGCAAATCATGTGACTTGGTCGGCAGCGCCGGTCAGCTTGGCAGTTCGCGACAGGACCCCACGCTCGCCTTGCTGGGCGGATACTTCGCGGTTCATCGCCGGCTTCGGTGTGGATCCGACTCTGCTGCCAAAAATTCTCGAAGCATCAAGTGGCCACGGGTTCCATGGCTCTCGGAGTCACTTCGCTATGATGTCCAGTGGCCTTCCTTCGCGCCGTGGCCCACCCACTTGAACGAGCCCCATTCGTGTTGCACATCGAGTCACCCTGATCCCCTCCATCACGGACGGCCCTTCGACGCCTACCCAACCATGTTCGCTGCAATTTCACGAACGCCGTCTGACTCAACGCCGGGCAGCCCAGGAAGGCTGAGGGCCGAACTGGCCACTCAACGGCCACCCGGCTCCGATGCCATCGATCCGAAACCGATCGCTCACTCTTCTGAGGGCCGCTCGAGAGGCGAGAGGTTTGTCGTGCGATGGGCTGAGAGGGGGGGATGAGGAGGAGGAGGAGGAGTCCATGCCCCCGGCGCTCGACCCCTGTTTCGTCGGGACGGCAGCTGGCAGCTGGACCCGTCGCAGGCGTGGTTTGGAGGCGAACAGCCGAGCCTGCGAAAATGCATCCTCTCTCCTTTCCCACACAACGCTTGCTTGCTCCCTCGCTCGCTCGTGTCCACGTCGCGCATTCGCCCACGGCCCGATCTCCTGCTCGGCGCCCTAGCTACTGACGGCAGCCGGTCCAGGCGTCCGGGACTGAAATTGGGAGTGGAGACGGACTGGAGCCGCTGGCTTGTTCCAGTCACCGTCACCACGTAAACTTCCGTCATCACTACTGCATGCGGGCTGCATCAGCGCATCTCGTCCCTCCTGCGGCAGTGCAAGCGAGCCTCAGCGTGCGGGGCAGTCGAGCGAGGGCCCCACTGTGAAACCCGGCCGACTGGCGGCTGGCGGCTGGCGATGGCCAGAGAGCATTCGAACCCGCGGGTTGGACGTGGGTTGGACGATCACGGCTGCTTTGCTCTCCATGCGCATGCCCCAAGCACCTTGTTCCGCAGCGCCCCAGACTCCAACGGTGGCCATGGGGACTTCCACGCAGGCCAATTCGACGAGCCTTCCACAAGCCTGGTGTGTCTGTCCTCTGTTCTCGCTGTTTGCGCGCTGGCTACTCGTCGTCTGTTCTGGTGCCGCACCACGAGGATGCAGACGCCACGAGACCACCAAACGGGCGCGGGAAAAGAGCGGTGACGAGGCCGTGTTCCAGCGGGGCCATCCGCTCCGGTAAATTACCCCCTCCCTCCCCAGGCCTGACGCACACGCGAGGAGACGACATGCAGATGGGCGGAGGCTTCGATGCAGCAGCGCGGGCCCGCCAGGTGCCAGAGATGGAAGGAAGGGGGGCTTTGCTGGAAGGGAGCGAGTGTCGGCGAGTGGCAGAGTGGCTGCCCCGGCCCACCAGGGAGGCGCCCTGCCCGCTGTTGCAAGGTTGCAAGGGCTTGGGTTGCCCCACAGATCTGGCTCCAAAATGTGGATCCCTGCCCACCCTCGTCCCTCTGGCCCCCCATGCCCATGCTCGCGAAAAAAAGTCTGGTCAAAAGCATCGGACGGCCCACTCTCCCCCTCACCGAGCTTCCCTCTTCCTCCCCAGCAGCCCAACCCAAAACCACCAGACAACGAAGTCGCCCTACCACCCCCGGAATTCAGTACCGTACCCCTCCAAAACTTTGTCGAGATTTTTCAAGATGCCGTCGGCCGTCGTTGAGCTCTAAGCGCCCACTGCGGGCGTGCCAATTGCCCCCGGCACGCCTGCAGTCCAGCAGCCTCAACGAGATAGTCAATCCTGCCCCCGCCCTCGACCAAGTTTTCCGCAGACTCTCGCCGTCTCGAGCCCGCCTCGGCTCCTCGGGAACGACGTTCGCACCCAGCCCTCTCGCCGCGACAAGGAGAGTCTGCCCTCGCACTGAAATCACAAGGTTCCAATCATCCCCGGCACGCATGTCTGACGGCCCCAAACGCGACACCTCCCTGAGCACCACCACCACAACCCCCTCCTCCCTTTCCCTCCGGCTCTGCTCCAACTCTCCCCCTCACGACTCGACCACGTCCTCGAATCCTTGACACTTGGAACAGTGTCGCGTGCTGCAAACAAACGAGCACCACATCTCAACCCACAATCCTGACCTGAGGTCGACGTTCGGACCGCCCCCTCCGCCGTCCGCCGCTCCACCACCTCTTGGCTTGGAGACCGTGCGCCGCTGCTTCTCTCCCCCCGCGGCCCCCCATTCAGTCCCTTGTCCGCCACCCCTGCCTAGCCATTCGCAGCCATGTCTCGAAATGTGCGGCAAAAATACCGCCCGGCTCCGGCCCGGACCACTAAGCGCCGCGACTACGATTCGTCGTCGCTCGACCTGTCCGACGATGACAGCGGCTACTCGGGCGTCGAGGACGTGACAGATTCTGAGGACGATGACGAGGACCATGTATTTGCGGCCGAGGAGGAGCACATCATCACCAATGCGTCGCGAAAGCGCACATCGGAGCCCCCTCGGCCGCTGACGGAGGACGACGAGGATGATGCCGACGAAGAAAGCGAGGCGGATCAAGAGAACGAGGACGAAGAAGAAGACGAGGATGAGGCTGACGATGACGACGCCATCGATGACAGCGCAAGCTGGGGCGGCCTCTCCTCCGACCATGACGAACCCACTCCCGCGACACCCCTGACCACCCACAATCTCAACCAGCTCACCACCCCTGTTGAGCGCCACGTCCGCTTTGCCGGCGTGCCCGACAGCGACTCGGACTCCACAACGAGCGAGACCTCGGATATCAACGGCTTCTTTCCGGATATCTTTGTCGAGCAAAGCGCGCTCGACCCTTCGTTCCGCCGCGAGATCGAGGACGACGACGAGACTTCCTCGACTGGGTCGTTCTGGGACTTCCACAACGGCTCCCACGATCACGATGCCCACAACACCCGGGACTCGGACGACGAGGCTGCAGTTCAAGATCTTGATTTGACACCTCTGGCCACGCCCTGGCCGAGCCAACCGCCCTCGGAAGCCGCAACCCCCGTCGCTGTTCTCGCAGAAGTGCAGGAGCTCGATGGATACGAGAGTGAGTTTGCCCACGGGATGCGCTTGGCCTGTCCTTGACACTGACCTCACTGTCTCCCCCCCCCCCAGCCGACGGCGACACCACCGAGGAAGACATTCCGGAGCCCATCGTCCGCAAGAAACATATGCGGCGAGCCCACTCGGTCGAGGCCTCCTCGGATTCGGATGACACGGAGAGAGGAATCCGGGTCGGGCCCGGCAAGCCCCGTCTCGGCCGGTTCAACCTGGACAGATCGGACAACAAGCCCATCGGCGTCGTCGACCCTGCCTCTGGCAAGATGATCATCTTCACTCCCCGCCGCAGGAACCAGCTCGATCTCTCGCCCGAGTCGTTACACTTGGACTTTTCCAACCAGGACCTGGCCTGTTCGCCGCTCGTGCGGAATCCTGGCTTCATCATGATGGGCGCCATGATCTCATCCAACACCTTCGGCGACTTTTTCAACATGCAGCCCGTGGGCCCTACTGAAGCGTTCTTTCCCAGCACCTCTGACGCTTTCACTGCCGAGGAAAGCGATGACTCCTACTTTCCCGGCCTCGAGGACGAAGAAGACGAGGAGGAAAGCCTTCTCAAGCTTGAAGATTTTGTCACTTTCCACCAGGACTCCTCTGACGAGGAGGACTTCGATGGTGCCTGGAACGGAGACATCATGTCCAGCCCCACCCGGCCCAAGACGTCCGCCAGCAACGCGAGCTTGACCGAGTCGCCGGCAGCCGCCGCTCACCCCCTGCTCAGCCACTTTGACAACAACTCGGATGCTGTCGGTGCGTTCCGTCGGAACCAAATCAACCAGCAACTCATCTACAGCGACAAGGCGAGCCAAGAGTCCCTCGCCTTCTCGGGCCCGTATTACCACGGCACCCTGCGCGGCATCAAGACGGGAAGCATGGAAGCCGTCACCACACCCATTACACCGATCCGCCGCCAAAAGCGGAGTAACTCCGGGGGGGTCAAGAACTTCTCGGAGCTGCAGCAGAGCAGCCCACTCAATGTGCTCTCGCAAAAGCGCAAGGCGTCCAGCACCTTGGCCGACAGCAACTTGCACAAACGCCACCGGAGCATTTCGGATATGGAGGTGTTACAAATCTGACAGACTCGATGAGCGGAACCAGCCGCAGCGGGACTGGGCAATCTACGTCTGAGGACGGCGTGCCTGGGGTTTCTGACGCGCAGTCTTCGGAAGTCGACTCGCATACCCCAGCCATCCCTGGCCTCATAATGCATGACGACAATCGTTTCGACCCATGGTCATCTCTCTTTGTTTTTATTTCCTTGATCTATCAATCACCCACTTGTACAGCGTCTCTCCTAGCCGTCAAACAAACCGATTATGACAACCCTTTCTTGACATGTGTTCAATGAGTTCTCTATTCAAGGCACGGGTGGCTCGAGCTGATGGTTCGCCGGTGATGAGACCGACGACGCTTGGCCTGGGCCTGTTTTCCTTTTCCTCTGTTGCGGAGCCAGTATTTGCTTGGCGGCAATAGACAGATGGGCAGTTGATTATGAGGCGTGGTTGGTAGAGGTAGACAAAACGGGGGATGGGTCTTTGACGATGCCTGTGACTCACTGTCTTTCGAGGATACCAAGGATCGTCCGGGCGCCAAAAAGCAGGTAGACATCGGGAGCCAGCTGCTCTCTCTGAATGATAATCTTTTTGACCGATGAAGTGCCAAGCTCTTCGCTCCTCTCTGCCCTTGATGAGACCGACCCCGCTACGTTGCATGGCTGGAGATGGAGAAGGCTGTGCGGGGGCTGTGCGGCACAGCGTCTGACAATAGAACTAGCCATAATCATCCTCCTCCCTCAGAGCTTGATCAGTCGAATCAATTCCTCCCCAGAGTGATCCTTGCAGTTCGAATCAACTTCAAATTCGACGTGCCGAGGACCAGCCTGGATCGGCTTCTTTCAGATGGCGCTGGACCTAGGCACCCTCGTCACGGCCGTTGAGCTGGTGCAAAAGATCATTGCCCTGTACCAGCGCATCGACAGCCTCCCCCAACAGATGACGCAACTGGGGCGGCGGATGGAACGGCTCAACATCTTCCTTGTCCGGCTCGAGAGTTTTGTCAAGAAAAACAACACCAAGCAGCCTGCCCTAGCTCCTGGTCCGCTCTTCTCTGGGCAGGTGGAAGACCTCGGCAAGCTGCTCGAGGGGATCAAGGGCAACGCGGCAAAGGTGTACGACCTGTTTGATCGCTACGAGAAGGGAATCCTGTCACGGTCCATGAACATCGAGTTCCGCGCGAAATGGATGTCTCAGGTGTGGTTCTCTCTGGTCGACAGCAGCCCGGACAAGGTGCAAGCCATCATGGAGGAGATCGATTACGAGCGGGGCATCCTGAGCGACTATCTCGGTCTCATGGCCATTGACAAGGCCCACGAGGAGTCGCCTGGCCCATCCTCACCACGATCCGGCAGGAAGGCCGAGAAGACCGGTGGAAACGCGAGTGGCGCCGTGATGAAGCGTCCGTCACCTTCACCCTCGCGCTCGCCGGCCCCACCACGGCGGAGTTGCAAGATCCTCTTCGTCGACCCCTACAATGAAGGCCGAAGCGTGGCTGCCGAAGCGCTCGTCAAGCTCCTGGGGCAGCTGACGCTCAAGGGCCACGGCGACTGGCGCATCGCCGACGTTTGCTCGGCCGGGTTCTTCGCCAAGAACAAGGGCGACTGCGTCGACGTGATCGACGGGCTCGACTACAGCCGTAGGACGTTCAAGCTGCCGTGGAAGCCCGGCGCGCAAAGCCCAAGCCGCATGGCCATGGCCGCCGTCTTCGACAACAAATGGAGCGACTACCCGTTCAAGCAGGACATCCGGGCCGAGATGACGGCGCGGACCTCGTGCGGCATGAGAAAGGATATGTTTACCCGTTTTGACTTCATCTTCGTCTTTGCGCTCCGCGAGCACGACAACATGGTCAAGCTGAGGGAGGCGGTGCGGAAGAGGGTCGAGGCGGAGGGCAGAGTGCTCGCGCGGGGCAAGGGCAGGGTATTGCAGCTGGGGGCGTATCTCTCACGGAGAAAGGGGGCTGTTCGGGAGATTCTGAACCCCCCGGTGACCAAGGATGGGAAGAAGAACAGGGAAAACTGGAATTGGAAGGTCTCGGAGATTAAGACGGCGCTGAAGGCGTTTCTCAAGAGAGAGATGGACTGGGAGCAGCCGAATGATAAGGGCACTGCCATGGGGAAGAAGACACTGGAGGTTGGGAAGGCATAGTATCTATTCAAATGTTACATGATTACTTTCACAACCTCCCTAACCAACAAAGCATATCTACCGAGATTTAGGACGTGCTACCTCGACGGCGTCAACGCCTCCTGCCCCTTGGGCAGAAACGGAAACTTAGTCTGAGCCACCTCGATATTCCTGTTGCAGTCCATCGAGTTGCCTTCGCAAGTGACGCAGTGCCAGCGGCGGGCGTCATGGCCTACTTTGTACGCGCAGCACACAGGAAGGTAGGCACCGCAGTCCGGCCAGGCACACGCCCGCTGCGATCCGGGGCTGTCGTGGACCCAGCACAGGGCAAGCCACAGCTCACGCGACGTGGCTGGACCCAGGCAGGAGAGGAACCGGCCCAGCTTCATGTCCTTGCCGCAGCATGTCAGCCCGGCGAGCCGTGCGATACGGCGTTCTGACAGGGAGGGGCCACGGGGTAGTGTCGTCTCCTCTTCTTTAGGGGTTGTCTCAGACGCGGCGGTGGCCATCCGGGCACGCAACTCCCGTATCTTTCAGGCGTTCTTCTCGATGCTGCGCTTGACGCTGAAAGCCTTCACAAGCAGGCAGTCGCGGCAGATGAGATGGCCGCAGGGGAGGTCATGCAGCTGGGTGAGGGCAGCACGGGCCTGGCAGTTGGAGCAGGACATGAGCCATGCTGATGTCGATGTCAACAATTTTTGCGTATCACGACGCACAGCGTGTTTTGCAGCATTGACGTTGCTGATGTCGTGCCGGTGGTCGCCGCAGTTGCCCTCACCGTTCTGGTGAAGGGGAGGATGACGCTGGTGACGGATGCTGGAGGTGGGATCGGGGTGTCGTCGATGTTGTTTGTTCTTGGTGGGAGGTTCCGGGAGAGAATCATGTTTTCGCTGTCGTTCTGGATGAGTAGGTGGTAGTCTGGGTCGGGGATGGGCATCAAATGACTACAAGATTCGACAGAAGTAACGTTGAGAAAACATGAAGTAGTTAAGCCGTTGTCTGCAAGAGAAAATGGAGACTGATAGAAATGACGGAGTTATACCATGGCCGCAGTTGTGTTTTCCAGATCGCCTTAGTTGGGACAAAGACCTTGTTCACTCTCGCCTTTCAAGAACAATCTTGACCCATCCAACCTTGGCTAACTACTGATTGTCTTCTTTGTGTGGCAGTGTTTTGCGCAAGGGAGAATCACTTGATTTTCCACTACGGAATTCTCGTCGACTTCAGGACATTGTTATGCTACACGGAGCGAAGGAAGCGCAAACACTGGACTTTTGACAGATAGAAGAGACTCGGTAACCCAACGGCCCATCAGACAGCCTCACGTAATTACAATCCACACACGCCGTCCTTGCAGATGATCAGCGAGAAGCCGCAGTCAGCATCCGTCCGACAGCTGGCGCCTACACATCGATTCGATTAGCATAACACGCCTCATGTCAACTCCCAAGTCTATGACATACCAATGCAACCAACGGGGTTGTCCCCACACGACGGGTTGCCCGGTCTCTGCGTGGTGGTGGTGCGAACTGTCGTAGACGTGGTCGGCCTCCGAGTCGTGGTCGTCACGGGACGAGTGGTGGTGGTGCGGCGGGTGGTGGTGATAATGGTAGAGCCAACCGGGCCACATTTGCCCGAGCGGCAGATCAGTTGGCCGTCGCAGTCGTTCTCGGTCTCGCATGGATCGCCTAGGGGCAGATTTTTGTCAGCGTCGCCGAGCCGGCGCGCACTTCGAGCGGGCGGCGGAGCGCACCCCTGAATGGTCACAGGAAGGAGAGAACGTCAACACACCGGTGCAATGTCCAGTCCACTCGCAGGAGGGCGTCGACGATGTTGTCGGCCTGATTGTGATACGGGTCGTAGCAGGCCTGGTGGTAGGAGGCCGGGTCGAGGTTCTTCCAATGGTCAGGGTAGCCCCAACACTGGCGCACGCGCCCGAGCCGCAGATCAGCTGGCCATCACAGTCGTTCTCGGTCTCACAGGGATCACCTGGGGTAGTCAGCATGCCGGACATCTCATCAGATATGAGCTGGCGGGCGCCTACCAAGACAGTGGTCTGTCCATTCACAGGTGCTCTCGCCGCCGCCCACTCCCCAACCGCCTCCACCACCCTCACCCCACTGACGAGCGGCGACCCCGGCCGCGGGAACCTGCTCAGCGGCAGCGTGGAGGGAGCAGGCCAAGGCCCCGAGAAGATATGTCGACTTCATCTTGTGCGTTGTCACACACCTTACTGCTTCCAGGATCAGGGAACCCAACAGGAAACTGACAAGGTGCAGGACGAAGTAATCTGCTGAAGGAATCCCTCCCCTTAAGTAAACCTCCCATTCGCGTCTCGACCCGGCGGACGGCATCGAGCGCTTCTCCACTGCCGTGAATGGAAACCACGAGCAATTAGGTCAAGTTAACTCCCCCGGCGCTTTGGGCACACCCTGCTTTCCCGGATCGTGGAGATTGCTGCGTCCCCTGTTGGCTGGCAGCATTGGGCCATGTCTGTATAAACAAGGTTGTGGAACTCGACCTGAGCGGTAGCCGGCAAAACATCCGAGCTGATCACCCGGTTGGCATACCAAGACCGAGAAAAAAGTCCGTCTCGTTTAGCCAGAGGGGGGATGGCGCCAAGAACCACGATGGCTGACGTCGCCTTGTATAACGGGGGGGAGAAATTACTACTCGCGGGACATATTATTGCAAGAGCTCAGAAACGAGCACGCCGCCAGCCTCGGGACGGCTTGCTGCCGCTGTCTACCGGGTGGTCTGGGCTCATTCCGGGACGTAGCCGAAAATCTGGGGTACCGAACACACTCGTGGGGAGCCGTCGGCTCGCAAAGTCAGGGGTAATGCGAGGTGCGGCACAGCACAAGAGCCAAGCGATGCTGTTGGGTCTAGACACAGTGATCAGCGTTTTGTTGTTGCCTGACTGGGTAACAAGCTCATGTCCAGCTGCCGACAACCGGAGGAACCACGGGCTGGGCTCGAAGCATCATGGACTGGGCCCGGTTGTAGCAGATACTTGAGAATGACAACGGCTAGAGAAGAATGTTTCACCACAGCATTTGTGACGAATTGGTCAGTTCGGTGGGCTCGGAACTCCACATAGTTACTGCTAAAGGCGGGATGCTGGGAGGAGCCGTACCCAGGCTTGGCAACTTGTGGCATATGTCCACAGACTGCAGAACCACGGGACTCGGGTGTCAGGGATTGCCGCTCTATCCATATCCGCACCTTGAAAGCGCCCTCTACGTCTCCTGGGCCGCATCTTCAAGCTGTGGTCGAGGGTCTCAACCGCAGGATTCTAGCCCGAGTTATTATCAAGGCACCAAGGTTCCAAGATAAGTTGGGCGCATTATGCACCCAACCCGATATGAGTACGGTTCCAGTTGATACCGCGGAGCCTCACGATGTGTTCATTCTGGGTTGCGAGCTTTTTAGTTGCGGCCGATGCCAAGTTCGCTAGCCGACACATCATGACACATCACTGGGCGCCAGCCCCCGACAAGCGTTGTTGGCCGCGCTGAAATCCACGCCGAAACCAACTTTCCAGGGGACAGGTGATGCAGCAAGACGGGATTGGCTTGCAGCCACAAGGCCTGCACAGCTCAAGCGTGAACGCTAACGCGCTCAGGCACATCCCAAGGCTGCATCATGGGCGTTGAAAGGCGGCGGTGCAACAGGCTCTGAGCAGGGAGCTGCATATCTATATCTCAAGGCCCTGCCCGGCGCACCTCGCGTAATTAGTTCCTCATCATCCTGCCCCTCCCATCACAACACCACATCACACAAGCGCAGAGAGACAACCACGTGGAACGTGACTCGGAGCGCGCGTTATGTAACTGTTGTGGAACTGCAGGAGACAAAACAATGAGGGTGCTCCCGCAGGTTGGGGTGTAAGTGGCTGCGTCATCGTGTGGGCTGACGTCACCGCGGCCTACTTAAACCACGAGACCCAAAACTGGGCAGAGTAAAGCGGCTTCCGGTTTCCAAACGCTGCGAATTTCTAGCTCGCACCTCGAAATCACACAAACATCCCCGATACATTTCCGTCTTAAAGACTACATGCACACCATGGCTCCTAACTCCAAGCTCGACGGTGTCCTTTCAAGCGTCCTCCTCCAGCTCTGTCTGGCCACCCTCGGTCTCGCTGCGCCCGTGGTGGTAGAGTCCAAGAACAGCTGGCAGTATGGCACTGGCGGCGGGCTCCTGGGATTGGTGATTCTCATCTTGGATATCATCGTCTTTGGTAAGGCCCCCGCAAGCTCGGAAAGTGCGTGCGTGCTGACCGTCCTTTAGTCGAGGTTCTGCAGTCGACCCGCCCGCCGGTGCAGAAGATTGTTTGGTGCCTGGTCGTCTTTCTCTTCCCCGTGGTTGGCATGGCCATCTACTATCTGTTCTCGAATCGGCCGTCCTACCAGCGCGGTTCTGGCTACGAGACGCTGGCTTAGCGTACTGAGAAGTTGGACATCACTAGTATTATGTACAGTCAGGATTCCTGATTCAAGTCTCCACAGGATGAAGATGGTGAGCTGGGGGGGGGGGG
>MU855339.1:5188-27738 GCA_033296695.1 Staphylotrichum tortipilum | reverse complement strand
TCCCAGTGTCTAGGATGCACATCCTCTCCGAGTCGGTTGATCTTTGTTGCTAAATGCGATCTCTCTTTTGGATTTTCTGCTTCCGTGACAGACAGATAGCTTGTGCTGAATATCCATACCGCTTGAGCCTCGTTCAGTTTACTGGGATAGTTTTGGAATGCCGCCATCGAACAGGTTTCCAACGCGTCATTGAAGCGTTCAGCCTCACCAGGGGCAACTTACGGGTCACCACCCCAGCCATCGACAAATCTCGGAGCCTCACTGGACTCCCTTGACTGTGTCCCTGGCAAGCACGACATCGCCCGCAAAAGATATCTCGCAGATAGAGAGGCGAACCCGGGGGTGCGGGGTGCATTGATGAGCAACTCCCAAAGTCCCGCGGACGGCTTTGAGGGGCTAAATTGCTGAACCCTGCCAACGGTCCGATGTGGCCGGCTGTTGATTAAGCCAGCGCGAACACCCGAGCCCCGAACTTCCAAATTGAGTAGCGCGGAAGCGTGTTAGAGTGATCGAGATGGCGCTGGGAGGTACGATCACGGGTCGAAATAAGCTTTCCCGCGGCGGCAACAGCACCGAGTGAGGATCCCGGGGACTGTAAGAAGCAAGAGACCTGGAGCGAAGGGCCCGTCATAAATCGAGACAATTCCGGCCCTGGCCTCACCCTTCTTGTCCAATTACTCTCATTGTGCTGTACTTTTCTCTTCCATCCATCTTCAGCACCCGCTGGCCATCATGTTCCGCACGACCGCGCTCTTCTTTGCCCTCCTCCCTTTCTGCTCAGCTCAAGTCTCCGAGGGCTTCGAGAGCGGCTGGGACCAGTCGACATGGCCAACGTACGCCCCTGACTGCAGCCAGGGCGGCAAGGTAACCCTGGACACCTCGACTGCCCACAGCGGCAAGAACTCCATCAGGGTCGACGGTGCGGGGGGCTACTGCGGGCACATCTTCTTCGGCACCACCAAGGTTCCCAGCGGAGATATTTACGTTCGGGCTTTCATGTAAGCTCCGACCCAAAGAAGTTTGCAAAAGCGGCATACAGTTCTGACGGATACACTCTTGCAGTAAGGCGTCAAAAGCCCTCACAGACTCGCACGTAAGCTTCATCACCATGCCCGACTCGGCGCAGGGGGCCAAGAAGCACCTCCGGATCGGCGGCCAGAGCAAGATCTTGATGTACAACCGCGAGTCCGACGATGCCACTCTCCCAGACCTCTCGCCGCAGGGCATCGCCACCTCGGCCGCGCTCCCTACCGGCAGCTGGCAATGCTTCGAATACCACCTGGGACCCGACGGCTCCATCGAGACGTGGCTGAACGACAAAGTGGTCACCGGCCTGACCTCCAAGCCCGGTGTCAGCAACCCCAACGCGGCCCAATGGCAGAGGAGCAGCATCAAGCCCAAGCCGACGGCCGTCTACTTTGGCTGGGAGTCGTACGGCGGCGACACCAACACGTTCTGGTACGACGACATTGCCGTTAGCTCAACTCGTGTCGGTTGCACTTGAGTGGCTTGCACATGCGCGGGGAAAGGGAAGGGGGGGGGACCAGAAGCATGATCTGCAGCATGTTGGCGAGCGGTGTGGGAGTCGGCTAGTGGTTGGGCTGAGTCGGCCACTTGCATATGGAGTCTCATGATAAACATGTACATAGATAAATGCCATGATGACTCTGCATTGGCCCAGGCCTCGTGTCTGCCCGAGACGGTGCTGGCATCCGAACCCGATCAGTGCCAGAGCATGGGTCTCATGCAACAGCCAGAAGTTCGAAAACGAGAGGATGCTTTTTCAGATCAATACTCTGTTGGTGTTTCCGGAGCTCAGTCCCGTCCGAGACAAAACCGGGGCTCGCAGTGAGGGGTAGGAGGGATCTTGTCCGCACTAGCAGGTCGGGCCAGAGGTGACTCCCATGGCTGCCGATCACGATAAACGACGATCTGTCAACAGCCTTCGCCGATCTTGCCCTATTATTTTGTCCCCAACACCGAGACATCTGACAGGCCGGGAAGATGGCAGGGTCGAGATAGAGGCCGACTGACCTGCCAGCCTGACGTTGAGAAAACAGGAGAGGTGGGGTCTTGGCTGGGGACGAGAGCTCCACGATCTCGGTACATAACTCCCGTGAGTCGCACCTGGAGAGCCACTGCAGACGGAGGGATACCTTTTCCCACGAACACCGTCCCATCCAAACCACAACATGGAGTCATCTGCATCAGCCGCGGCCCCCCCGTCCCGCCTCAAGATCATCCACGCGGGCTTTCTGCGCACGGGCACCAACTCGCTTGCGACGGCATACCAGATCCTCGGCTTCAAAACCTGCCACAGCCTTCAGGCGCTGCACGACAACCCCTGGCCCGAGATCGAGCGGGCGGCCGAAGCGAAATGGCCCGACATCCCCGGGGCGCCGAGCCCGCCGCGGGCACCCTGGACGCGGGCTGACTGGGACGCGCTCTGGGGCCAGCACTATGAGGTCGTGACGGACCTGAGCGCGCCCTTCACACCGGAGCTGATCGAGGCGTACCCGGAGGCCAAGGTGGTGGTGGTGTACAGGGACTTTGAGCAATGGTGGCCCAGCTACCGGGAGATCGTGTTCGACAGGGTCATGGGCGGCGAAGACGACGGCGGGGTGGTGGTGGCCGCGATGCCGATTCTTCAGAGGATGATGACTGGCGACAGGAGCCTCGGGGTCCTCAGGAAAATCAACCAGGGCTTCTTCGGAGGCCGCACGCGGGGAGAGTGCCAGGCCAAGGCGCGCGAGGCGTACGAGCGGCACTACGACGAGGTGCGGAGGCTCGTGCCTGAGGAGCGGCGGCTAGAGTACCGGCTGAGCGACGGGTGGGAGCCCCTTTGCAAATTCCTGGGGGTCCCGGTGCCGGACGTCCAGTTTCCCAGGACCAATACACGGGTAACGCACTACAAGGTGTATCGAGACGGGTTGAGCAGGCTCCAGCTGCTGGGGAGCACGTCATTCCGGGTGTTGATGTCGATGTTGCGGTTTGTAATGGGCGTTCTGTCGGCCATGGTTGGGAGGAAGCTCTAGGGGGGTCATTCCACGAGGATGTGTACCTACCTAGGTATCAAAGTCAATGTATCGAGGGCAGGTGTCTGGCATTTGGCCTAGCCACGCGGACACCACAGGGGCGGATCCATGACAGCTGCCAAAAAGTCTTGACTGCGATGCAGGCAACAATTATGGGGCCTGAACTTAACACTAGACAGGGGGGAATCAATCTCGTACAATAGACTGTCTCGGGAGCGGGCAATTGGTAGAGTTCCGTGGTGGTGCGGGACTTCGGGGAATGCATCGAAGTGTCCGTCGAAGTGACCAAACCAAGTTTGAGTTGGTGGGCGGCGGTTGGTGGTTGGCTTGCAAGCCTGGGATTGCACAGGGTTGGGGTTGGCTATGGCGGTTGACTGGCTGAGTGGGTCCCGGCATCCAGGGAGATCAGGACAGCTCCACCACATCCACCCATCCACATACCCCCCTGGCTCTTGCTCACGACCGCGGACCAGAACTTGGCATCTCGAACGACGGACGAGCTCCCTGCCCAGCCCGCCGCCAATCGTCACGCAAAATGCCTGGGCGCGCGCCGTAGCCCTTCGCCACAATCGCACGGGATACCAGTTTTTTTTCTTCTTTTCCTGCGACGGACGCAAGCATCATGATGTTCCCGTCGCTGGCCGGGTTGCGCACGCAGCTGTGCGCCCTACTGGTTACAGCGTCGTTGATGGCGCCCGTGGTCGCCGCCACCCACGAGAACGCCCTCCCTTCGTACCACTACGGCGCCCCGATCCGCGTCGAGTGCATGAACCGCAGCTCGTGAGTCTCCCGGCCACGCCCGGCATGCTGCAATTCCACCCCCCGCCAGGCCGTTGTTGTTGACCAGCTGGCTTTTGCCCCCTCGCAGAGAAACGGGCGAACACATCGAAAACGCGGCCCACGAGATCCAGTGGATCCCCTTCCCCATTTGCAACGAGACGAGCCAGCCGCTCCAGTTCCATTATGGCATCGAGGGCGAGCAGAACTGCACCATCCCCATGATCTCGGACCCATTCTTCCACCTGCTCGAGTTCTACATCCACAGCGATGCGCCCCTGTCCTGCCGCCTACCCGCTCGCCCCGCCGCCCACGTCGAGGTGGTCGGCGAGAAGCCGCCCGAGCAGGAATACATCCCGCTGGTCTTTGCGTTGGCCGGCACGCTTCAGCTGAGCCACATGCACATCAGCACCCACATGAACGTGCTGCTCCACAGCACCCCGAAGCACCACCTCCACCCGCGCGACAGCGGCGTGCTCGACAGCGGCACTGCCTACAGCACCAGCCCGCTCACCCATATGGAGGGGAGCGCGACGCGGCGCCTGGTCATAGGGGACACGCTGCCGTTGTCCTTCAGCGTCCGCTGGTTCCCGACCCCGGCCCTGCCCAAGGTTGCTGGCAAGGTCGAGTGGTCGGGCATGGGCGGCCACATCTACGCCAGCACCGTGTTTTACAGTCTGGTGTCTTTCTGCGCCGGCGTGGTGGTGTCGGCCGTGTACTTTTTCGGCTCCATCCTGCCGCGACGCCTGCGCGGGCGCGGCCTCGGCGGCGCGACCCCTCTTGGCTACGGCTTGAACGGCGTCGGCAACGGATGGGGGTACCAGAAGCGAGCGGTCGATTAATGGAGGATGACAGGCCATTGTCGGCATAAGGGCGGCATGGCATGTGTGGTATAATGTGTACTACTTTGGTCTGGCGGGACGCTGTACTGCTAAGAAGGATACCATGGCGTTTTGGAGTCAGGGGTCGACAGCGTGAATGTTGTTGATACATGCTTCAGAATGGGAAAAATAAAACAAGATGCCCAATGTTTGTTCATGGCGCAACACTGGGTGCAGCAGTCCCCACAGCGCGCGGTGACCCCGAGCCTGGTACCCCCTGACGCTGAGAGGGGACGGCCCTTACTCTGACTTTTTCGCTCCCAGGGCCGCATCGGCTGCCTTGACGCGGGCCAGGATCCTGGATGCCATGTCGATGGCCCCAATGGATGCTGGTTCAAAATGTTGTCAGCCTTTTGGTCGAGAACGAGGTGACGGATACGGTCTTTACGAATGAGGAACCACGGCCCGTACAGCTGGAGCTGCATCTCGCGCTTCAGCTCGGCCGAGTACACGGCGTTGTCCCAGTAAAAGGTGTCATAGATGCAGATGAGCGTCGTGAAGGCCACTTCGAGGGCGTATACGAGGAACAGCAGCTCGTCGGTGGCCGAGGTGCCCCGGCGCTGCACGACCAGGCGGTAGACGCCGTACAGCACGGTGGGCAGAAGGAAGAAGGCCTCGAGGTAGAGGAACAGCCCCATCCAGCTGTCATGGCCGGTGGCCGTCTCGGGCGACCACTGCACGATAGGGTCGCTGTACTTCTGGATGTACCACTGTTTCACCGAGTAGGCGGCGTGCAGGGGCGCTCCGACGGGCTCGTAAGCCCAGGCAGGCCAAATGAACTCGAGCAGGTCCATGACTTTGGGCCGAGGGCATCCGGTCAGTCAGCCAGGTGAGCTCGGGTGGGTTGGACGGGGCTCTGCCTCCCAGGATCTGATGGGTGCGCACTCACAGAAAATCAGGGGCACCTGCATCAGGAACCACCCCATCCACGCCTTGTTCCTCCACGTGTTGGTGTAAGTCGCCATTGTTTAGCAGCGGTCACAGTGGTTGGTGTGGTGGGTGTGTCGGTTTTGGAACCGCGATGCGGAGGAATTGACGATGATAGGGTGAGTGAGATACCTGTCGGAGGACGCAACGCTTCCACCTGGCTTTGCCGTCTCGCCTCGTGCGCGCGCCGTGCCGCTCTCGCGTCTGGGGAGCGGGGCCGCCAGGGAATCCCCGTCTTGCCGATGTCCCTGGGTTGTGCCGATCACCAGGGAGCCAGCGCCAGTTAGGGGTTAGGGTTACCTGACCAGCCCTCCCTCGCCCCCACCCAGTTTCCGTTTCGGGCAGGCGCCCAGAGGGACGGAATGCAGGCTTGTGACTTTGGCGGAGTTCGATGTTCATCTTGAGCTCGTGCAAACACCAACTCCAACAACCGACCCTGCGGCACCCCAGAGCTCCCGTCCCGCAACAACCTTCTCGACACGCGACCACGGCGAAGAATGGCCCTAGCTTCCGGGGCCGTGTTGGCCCCCGTCAGGGGTCGCCAAGCTGCCGGAAACGACGGATTACGTTATGGGATGCCGATAAGATCCACCGCGACCCCTGGGGCGCGTTGGGACAGTCCTGGGGCTGGCTTTCGCCGCAATGCGATGCTCGACGTGGGCCAATTTTCCTTTTTGACTTCGACCTTCTCCTGTCGGATCGTCCCTCCCGCAAAAAAAACCCTTAACCGCCAGACCCAAGCAGACTGCGGCCACCCTGCTGCCGTCAGCCTCGACCGATGATTCTGGACCAGCACCACCGCCGACAGCAACGACATGGGTGTGGAACTGCGTGACCCCAGCCCCCGGTCTTCGTTTGACGACGACGACGACGCCGACGATCCCGAGGCTGCCCTGAACCCGGGCGGCGACGACGACGGCACCGTGGCGCCCATCTTCCGCCTCCGGCGGCTCCCCCAGGGCCGCCATGATGCCCAATCCGCATCGTCGCCCGCCGAGGGCAGCGTCATGTCGGTCTACGTCATGATGCACCGGTATGCAACGAACGGACCACGACGCTGCGTCGGGGAACACCAGGAGCGACAGCTGACGGGATCACAGGATACGGCGTCTGGTTATGGCAGCAATCGGTTGGTGGACCCCTCCCCGTCCTGCATTTTGCTGCTGATTGCTGACTGTTTGCGCTCAACCAGACGACACCTACACCCTCGACGAGCTCCGAGCACCCCACATGGACCACCAGGTCGTGCGACCTCTTGTCGACCGCTTATACAACCCGCGAGACGCCGCGATCGGTCAGTGCCTAGAAGCTCTGCGCGAGGGGATACATTGCCGTACTGACCGCTCAGGTGCGCAGTCTACTGCCTCGTAGCCAACCGAGTCCAGTTCCTTCGTCCGCGGTCACGCGAGGCACTCCACCAGGGCCTCAATGAGTCGCGTGCCGCCCTCTGCGAGCTCCTCGCTACCCGCATCCTGCGCCGATTCCACGAAGACCACCCCGGCCGCTCGGGTCTTTTGTTGTTGGCCAACATTCTCGTGTCTGGATTCGACCCCTGCGACACAGCGCCCGAGTCTGTGCGATCTCGTCGCCCTCAGTGGGCCATCCAGGAACGCGGCGGCCACGAGCGAAAGCTGACGGCCCTCGAGCTCGCCATCATATCGGAAAGCAAGATGTTGATCAAGTCGCCCGCCTGCCAGCTCGTTGTCGACGCCGTGTACAAGGGTGTCGTCGTCTACACGCCCATGTCCTTTGTCGATTTCCTCCCGGACCACTACAAGTACCATCCTGTCTCGCTCTATGAACCCCGCCGGGCCGCCATCCTCAACCACCGCCGCCTCATCGTCCCTCAGCTCAGGAACCTGATAGAGCTCATGCATTTTATCATTCTCCTCTTGCTGTATATGCTCACGGTTGCGCATTACGGCTTTGGAAATGACCTGGATGGCGTCCGCATCTACGAAACCGTCTTCAACATTTTTGCGGCAGGCTGGGTTCTCGAGCAGTTTGCCGCCGTTGTCGAGCACGGCTGGGAGGTGCACGCCCAGAACCTCTGGTCATTCCTCGATGTCACCTTCGTCGTCATCTACGCCGCCTACGCCTTGGTACGCGCGATCGAGTTACTCTTCACCAACGACGCCTACTTTGCCCTTCCGATCCTCTGCACGGCCGCCCCGGTGCTGCTCACCCGCATCGCATTTACCCTGATGCCCGACAACATTGTCTTCATCGCCCTCCACGCCATGATGCGTGACTTTACGAGGCTCACCTTCATCGCCCTCTGGTGTTTTGCCGGCTTCGTCATGGCCTTGCTGTTCCTCGCAAGAACCAGCGGCGAAGGTTCGTTGAATGTGGGTGTGACGTGGGCCACCATTACGAAATGGCTGCTGTGGTATGTCCCCTCTCATTTTATCACGGCAATGGTCCGTTTTGCTGACCATTGGATAGGATCTGGTTTGGGCTCGACGGCACGGGCATCGAGCGCGCAGCCGATTTCCACCTCTTGCTGGGCCCGATGCTCATCATCACCTTTGCCTTCCTCGGCAACACCCTGTTCCTCACCATCCTGGTCGCCATCCTGACCAACACCTTCTCCAAGATCATCTCCAACGAGGCCGCCGAGATCCAGTTTCGCCGCGCCGTCCTGACTTTCCAAGGCGTCAAGAGCGACGCCATCTTCTCGTACCCACCGCCCTTCAACATCGCCGCCATGATGATCCTGCTGCCGCTCAAGTTTTTGGTAGGACCCCTGGTCTTCCACCAAATCAACGTGGCCATCATCCGCGTCATCAACGCCCCGATCCTTCTCCTCATTGGCCTATGGGAGCGGCGCCGCGTCTGGGCCCGACGGTCCAAGTCGTCCCGGCTCAGATCATGGCGCTTCTTTCCAGGCTTGTCTCCGCACGGGGATATTCAAGTGGTCTTTAGCGCGGAGCCGCCGCCAGAGGTCATGGACGCACTTGAGCAGATGGATGCGTTACATGAGGTTGCCATCAGAGACCACGGGCCAACAGTCCCACCACCCAAGGACCTACCAAGCCCGGCCTCGTCGTCCGTGCGAAGGCGACGGACCTCCAACAGTAGCAGTATCAGGCGTTTCGAAGCATGAGCTGGGGATTAAGCAAAGACTTTGTTAGCGATTTAATATACACATCGCGGCACCCCCTCTGTGGCCCAGTTCCGCGTTCTTGTTGGACTGGCGGGCATGGTTATCAATACGCCCCCTTTTCCTCCATCCCTTCCCTCAGGATCGCCACTTGTTTCTTGATTTCCGTCCACAAGACAAGGCCGTCCAAATTCTCGTCGTCCTCGGGCCCTGCCACTCTCACCCAGTCATCAGCGGCCTCGTCTTCTGCCGCTACCCATCTCGCCCATGCTTCATCGGAACCGCGGGCAATGGCAATCAGCGCGGCTACAAAGGCCTCCTGGATGTACGCGAAGCTGAATCCGTCCGTGATCCCGGCGATTGCCTTGCAGAGCTTGTCGGGAAACTCGATGTCCTTGTTCTCGGCAAGCTTGCGCTGCCAGAACCGGCAGTAGGCGATGCGCTGGTCCAGGTCGGGGTCTGGGAAGTAGTACTTCCTGTCGAAACGTGAGGGCCGTTTCTATCTCACCCGTCAGCCAGCCGCCCAGCGTTCACCCAGTGTCAAGGGACGGCACGAGCGTACCGAGATTCCGGGGTCCAATCTCTCCAGGTGGTTCGTGCTGCCGACGATGAAGATGCCGTCGTTGCTCTGGAGCCCGTCGATCTCGTTGAGGAAGTAGCTCCGGACAGAGTCCGTCACGAGCGAGTCGAGGTCCTCAAAGACTAGGTAGCAGGGAGCGAACTGCCGGGCCTTTGCGAAGATCTGGCTAATGCCGAATTCGGGGCCGCCGAACTAGAGATCGTGTCTTTGTCAGAGCTAAACATCCCGGGGTGAGGAAATGGGCTTGAAGGGCAGGGCCATACCGAAGAGAAACTCCGGACGTAGAGGGCTGGCACAGGTTCCTTTCTGCTGTACAGAGTGTGCATCATCGCCTTGATGGAAATGGTTTTCCCGTTGCCCGGAGGACCATGGTAGATGAGGCCGCGCTTCCAGGGCACCCTGAGCCGGCCATACGTGTCTCGCGAGTCGAAGAAGGACTGGTGGTCGGTGATGATGGCCTTCTTCATGCCCTCGTCAAGGATCACCGCGTCCCAGGACGCCTTGAGGATGCTCTGGTAGAGCTCGGCGCTCTTTTGCCACATACCGCGGTCCCACACCCACACCTCCTCGTTGAGCTCGTTGCTCCATTGCCCGGCGGCGATGACAAGCGCGTCTGCCTTGGCCGTGTCGGTCGTCAGGATGTAGTTGTTTCGCACCGCCGGGTAGGGCTCGGTCCCATCGCGTCCGTCTACCACGTACAGGATGAACTCGGCACCACGCCACTTGTAGAGGAATTTGGCGAACAAGACATTCTGGGCCAGACTGCCGGGGCTGCCGTCGATGCGCCGGCCAGGAGCCACGTACACCTTCCATATCAACGAGGTGGGGAGGTCACTCCCGGCTTGGTCGATGGACGTGAAGCTTGCGTGCCCGGCGGACGCATAGCTCAGCAGATCTATGCCCCAAGATGGGACAATCACGAGCTGGAGGTCGGGGTATTGGGCTTTGAGGGCCGCCGCCACGGAAGCGTCGGTGTTGACCCGCTTGGCGGACGAATGCTGGAAGAATTCCCTGGTAGCGTCATCGGAATGTCCGAAGGGAACGTGGGGAGCCTGGTGAGAAGCCATGTTTTCGTTGTGCACATGTATGTTGCGGATTGTTCGACCCGAGTTGCTGGTGGAAGTGAAGAGGGATGACATGGGGCTAAGCACAACAGGAGCACGGTGAGGGCGTGACAATGCGGGGAAGCCGGCTGCGCCGCACAGAATGCGTGGTACGGAGGTCAGAATACCAGGGTCCAGAACAACACATGATTTAAATTGTTTGGCCAATCCAAAGGTGGTTTCCGTACCCAAGGCACCCTCAACTCCCTCTCCGTACTGCTGCCCTCCTTCAGCCAGTCGCCGACTCTTTCACTCCGCCAGTCTTCCCTCGGTGGGCTGCAGCTCGGAGACACTCGCGCCCTGGCTGGCCTCTCTCAGCCAAGGGTGCTCTAAAACCTGCCGTGCGGTCAGGCGGTTCTGGTCGTCATATGTGAGCATGCGATGGAGAAGGTTGGTGAAAAATGCTGCGTCGATTGGAACCAGATATTCCGCCTTGAATTCGTCTCATAAATACTTGCGATCAATGCGCGGAACAGGCAGGCAGAACCTGTCCACCTCATCCTGCAAGGGTTCATCAGCCGGTGGCATTCGAGGTTCGAGGGTTTCGGAAACAAGCTCTTCCAGTGAATCCGATCCCGACTTCTTAAACTTTTCGACCGTGCTTTAGCGGATGCCGGGTTCCAAGGGCCCTTGGACGGGGTATCCGTTTCGGAATGGGAAGGAAGCCCATTCCTGGGCGGGCTTCCCAGCATATCTCCATCCTCAGCGCGGCAGACAATGAATGGGTTGCGCCTCCCATCAAGCTCAGAAACGGGACCCACCTTGTCCTCAGGGCGACGAGAATGCAGCCGAAAGCCCAAAGATCTGCCGCGGGGCCGTTCCGGAGGGCAAGATGGCTTCGGGTGCCAGGTATTCGATTGGAATGTGCGGCAACTCATTTGGCGGGTCCTGGGTGAAGAACGCCTCATCGAAGTCGAGCACACAGAGCTGTGTCGAGAGGTAGGCTACAGGTAGCCCTGCAAGATTCACCGGTCTCACAAGGTGTGAGGGTGCTGGCGGTGGGGTATCTGGGAACAATATGTCGATGGGTTCTTGACGGGGCGGGCGAATATGTAAAGATCAGCCTCGGAGAGGTCATCAAGGCTCCGTTCAAGCCGAAGTGCCACGTTGTCGAGCGTAAGATCTGCGGGTTCGACGATGGGAAGGTGTCAGCCCAGCCCAAGTGCTTGACCTTGATCAAGGAAAAATGTCTCTGCCTCACCTCCGTGGCAGATGCCAAGCGCGTGCATCATCTCAAGAGCACGTGCCAGCTGGCATGCAAAGGGTTTGACAAAGGAGGGGTAGAGGTATATGTATATGCAGTCGTTGTCAAGGCGGGCGAGCGACGGTTCCAGGATAGGAAAGACCTGACACAGATGGCGGCCATTTCTGTGGTGTGGAAGCAGCGCTCAAGTTCTGTAGCGAAGATGCTCGGCAGCTGTTTGCCATGCTCAAACTGGCGAAGGCGGTCGAGGACGGCCAGAGTCGGAGTCCTGGGACGAGTCGGCAGCCACCACCGCGGTACTTGTCGGGCTTTTCGTGGTCAAAGTTCTCGAACATTGCGCGCGGAGAGCTGTGCAGAGTGCGAGTGAAGGGCGAGTGCCAATGCCGGGTAGGTGAGGTAAATGGAAGTGTTCAGAACATACGGCCAGAAGGAGATAACTATCTCTAGGGATAATGTTAACTGCGGGGGTTTTGTTGGGTTGCCGGGCTTTGGACCCAGGCATATACCATCTGAGTTGTTCCTGCACCGATCTGGACATTTGCAGCTGATTACAACTGTCACTCGGCGACGACGTAGCTGAATATCGGGAAGCCCATGGGTAATGTCGGGCACTGACACGCTCATGGATCACGACCGACTGGCGGGTGGTGCAAGAACAAAGAATGGTCTACAGACCCTGAAGAACCGTTTACTCTGCCTCATCCTCATAGACTACTGAATTAATCGAATCGACCCAGACAATCGGCTGAGGGAATTCCTCGCATGTAGCTTCCCGGGGCGCGGCCAATGGGGAGCATTGTTGACAATCTCCAAGTCCCACATCGCGTTGCTCTCCCACAGCCCAATCATTTGCGGGATGTGAAATATTTTGACGAATCGAGCAGCGTGACGAACGCCATCACCCTCAGCAACAACGCCAAACAAACGCAGAGCGGGATGCCGCTCATTTGAAGTCCGCATCACGCAGGCCCCTGTTGCCGGGAACTGACTGTTTAGGAACCACCACCGGAGGCGCCTGGACAGACGGACGATGAGCACCCGGGCACTGGGGATCCGGGACTCGAACCGGGACGGGCTGGTCTGGGAGGACCACGGCCTGGGACTCGAAGCCCGCTGGGCACGCGATCCCGACCTGAGAGCCATCGAGCGTGTCTGCCGCCGCCACCTCGGAATCGCCGATGATGGAACCGAGGACGGGCTGAAGGCCGTCTTCCACGCCGACGGCGCCTTCAACAAGCTCTACCGGGTGAACACCAACCGCGGGCCCTTTATGCTGCGCGTATCGCTGCCCGTCGATCCGTGCAACAAGACTGTGGGCGAAGCGGCGACCCTCGAGCTGGTCCGCCGCAAGACCGACATCCCAGTGCCCCGTGTTGTCGCGTTTGACGTCTCCCGGAGCAGCGAGATTGGCCACGAGTGGCTCCTGATGGACATGATGGCCGGGACACCGGCTTACTATTGCTGGCGGAGGATGCCTATGAGGCAAAAGGAGATACTGACCGCGCGGGCAGCCGACTTCCACGCCCAACTATTTCGCTGCGGCAACTTTGGGGATGGATTCAGGGGCATCGGCACGTTGGGGACCGCCCCTGTTTCCGACGCGGGGATGCCGGAGCCTGGACCGATCGTGTCGAGCTTCTTCTTTTCGGGGCCACGCTACCACTACCTGATCCCGCGTGGGCCGTTCAGTTCGAGCCATGACTGGCTTCGGTCCCAGCTCAACATCATCCTCAAGGAGCAGACGATGGCGCTGTCGGATGCTGCCAGCGACGACGACAGGGAGTACGCCGAGGGCGCACTGCGTGTTGCCCGCAAACTGCTCCGGGTTCTGCACAAGCTGTTCCCGGCCATCGTTCACCCGCCCGAGCGAACAGTCGTGTGGCACGACGATCTTTCGCTGCAGAACCTCATGGTCGACGGCAACGGCCGAGTCACGGCTGTCATTGGATGGTGGGTGGGAGAGGTTCCGTGGCCGTGCTGCGTCGGGCGAGCCCAGTGCTAACATACCGCCGCTAGGGAGTGTGCTTCCGCAATGCCGCGATGGGTGGCCTCGCAGGTGCCCGAGTTTTTGCGAGGGGCGGCGAGAGAGACCAAGCCGGACCGTGACTGCTACACCGATGTTGATAAAGGGGGCGGCCACACTTCCTCCAACGACATCCCCGAGAGCCTGGACAACGAAGGCAAGACGGAGCTGTACTGGATCCACTTGATGGAGTACGAGCAAACGCAGCTCCGCAAGGTGTACGCGGCACGGATGCGGCAGCTCCGGCCCGAGTGGGACGTCGAGGTCGAAGAGGCGGCGCTCAAGGTGGACTTTTTGGCAGCAGTGTCACGGTGCGGGTCTGGGTTCTATCTCCGGCGCATCGAGCAATGGGTTGATGCGATTGAGCGCAAGGAATACCTCCCGCTAATGGAGGTTTTGAGAGTGGGTATCAACAAGGGGAAGACTGGCACTACCGCTCTGGCCCCAAAGCCCGCAGCACCGACAAGCCTCGCTGTTGTCAGCAGGCTCTCGTCCAAGGCATCCATCTAGTTCTTGGCCTGCGATACGCAAATCGCCTTCCCATCAAACGCCTTCTTGAAGATCTCAAAGTTCCCCTCATTCCTTCGGTCATAGACGGCGAACCAAATTTCCTTGAACCAGCCCCCGGCAAACTCGGCTTCGTCCAGCACCTCCTGCCAGCACTTGACCACCTCCTCGGGCGGGTTCCGGAACGCGCCGCAGCCGATGGCGCCGAGCACGAGCATGGTGTGTCCGTTGGCGCCAGCCATGCGGAGGCACAGCCGCATCTTGTCCTTGGTCAACTCGCGCGCGGCAGGGTCGGCGAAGACGAGCAGCCCCTTGTACGCTTTTTGCTTCCCACCGCTGGCCGCCGGCTCGCTTCCAGCTCCTTCAGCCGCCTCTGCGGCCGGCTTCACCTCTGGGCGTCGAATGCCGGCAACGCTCAGGGCGCTGACGAGCGGCAGGTTGTGGTGAGCTGTCTCCGGGATCATGAGCTTGTGGCCGTCGCTCAGGGAGCTGCGGAAGACGACCACGTCGCGCGTGTACAACCCCGCCCTCGGCTGGATGGGGTACAGGTTGCGCTGCAGGGACGCGGCTAGGGTGCTGCGGAAGCACAGCGCCTCCTCTTGGGCCGAGGCACCCTTGAGCCAGCCGCCGCCGGGACTGCGCTCAGATGCCATGTTCAGGACGGCGACCCGCGCTGCGGTGAGCCGGTTGAGGTTCGTCGGAAAGGCTGCCCCTGCGGTGGCGTTCTTGAGCTGTCTGAGAACCTCGTCCTCGACCGCCATGGCTGCTTTATCGAAGGTTGACGGGTTGCCGACGCGGAGAACTGACGACGGCATGGCGAGGGCGGCATCGAATGAGTCCTGGTTGAAGACGCGGGCTCTGGTGCCAAAGCCAAACCCCGAGCCGGTCGAGACCTTGAAGCGCGGACACCTGGACGGGTCGAGCGGCGGCAGAGTTGCCAGGTTGAGTTTCTCGGCCTTGGACGGATCCAGATGCGTCAAGCTTGCTGCGATAGTCGGCGTGGTCGTCACAGTCTCCTGTGCAACCGCGGCGAGCGCCAGTCGGCGCGGGTTTTCGTAGTACTGCTTCCTCCACATGGTGTGATGGCGGGAGTGACAAGATGGGAGTGTGAGTGTTTGGGTTCGGCTTCCGTTAAAGGATAATGGGAAGGAGGATTTGGGCAAGGAGGGAAGGCCCCAGGCAGGCGCGGGCGTTGAAATAGACGTGCTGCAGATGAATCACTCCTGGGCCGGAGGCTGAATTGTCCGACTGGTTGTCAGCCGCCGGGGTGAGCACTGCCCCAGGACGGTGAGCCCTAACACAGCTAGTTAGCGGACTCACTCACACAAACACAATCGCAGCAGACGGAACCCTAACCCTGGTTCTTCGCTCTTCCGGATGCAGATGTGGAGTTGACGACGGCAACACGTAACTCGGTGCTCCGTACTGTGCACAAGTCCGTATTCGTGCTTTTTTGTCTCACCGGGAGCGTCTCATTATGCTCTGTCGTCGGATCCGTAGGGCGAGCGGGGTCTCTGCTCGACAGCTCGACATGTCTCTCTCCGCCCCAGCGCCACCCCATCAATCACTTCATCTCTTCCCCCTGATCCAACTCCGATCCAACCAACGCCAGCCTGGAACTGGAGTTTACGTGTCACCAATCTCTGCGCCGTACCACTCGATCACACTGTTAACTCTCGCCTGAAAAACGTCCACAATGCCCGTCTACTGCATCACGGGTGCGAACCGCGGGCTCGGCCTGGAATTTGTGCAGCAGCTCGCGCAGTCCCCCGACAACACCATCATCGCCACCACCCGCTCTCTCTCGTCTGACCTCGGCGGCCTCCAGGCGGTTGTCTCGCCGTCGACTCGCGTTCTCCAGTGCGATACCGGCAGCGTCCCATCCATCCACTCGTTCGTCAAGAGCGTTGCGCAGGCCCTCGGCGGCGATACAAAGATCGACTTCGTGCTCAACGTCGCTGGTGTGAATCCCACCCCCTCGCAAAGCTCACTCAACCTCGGCCCGGACGACCTGCAGGCCCAGATAGCCGTCAACGTCATCGGGCCCGCCAAGGTGGTGGAGCTCCTGCTCGACGCCGGGCTGCTCTCGCAAGACGTCCGCGTGCTCAACATGTCGTCGAGCCTGGGGAGCATGGAGCGCACTGCCCAGGCGAAGCCGCACCAATGCGCCGGCTACTCCATCTCTAAGGCCGCGCTCAACATGCTGACAGTCCACCAGAGCGAGGACCTGAGGCATCGGCTGCCCGGCGCTGTCGTCATCTCGATGGACCCCGGCTGGGTCAGGACGAGGATGGGCGGGGAGGCTGCCATGCTCGAGCCGAGCCAGAGCATTGGCGGCATGCTCCGGGTGCTGCACAGACTGAGCAGCAAAGACGCTGGGTCGTTCTATGATCACTCTGGAGAGAAGGTCCCTTGGTAACCAGTACGAATCGGAGAAGGTTGCGTGTGTGGAGTGGTGTCTTGGCTCAGGATTCACTTTGGAGAGGCACTGGCGGCTTCGGGTGTTAGCGATGTCGCGAGATGCACAGGCGAAATCGCAGCATTGGATGGATCATGTCCGCGTGTGGGTTTCTGGGACCTGTGAATAATCAACTCTGCAATGAGACCTATCTAATGAATCCCACTAAAAGCATACAGCGGTTGTCGAGACCCTGTCAGGAGGAATGACAGCGAGAGCCCCGTACAGAGCGCCGAGACGAGGGCGACAAGAACGAGGTGCCAGACACTGAACCTCCGGGCGTTGTGGTACGCAGGGGGAGCTGCGGCGCCGACCATCTTCTGTATCGGGGCGATGTGCTCCTGGAGTCCCTTCTCATGGGCAAGGCGCATTCCGGGCAGGCCATCGATGCTATATGAGTTCTTGGCAGCTCGGTAGCTGAATACTCACCGGGACAAGATGTCAATGAACCGGTCACACAGATGATGAAGGGCGGCGGGTGACAGGGAGCACGGAACCTTTCGATGTTGTCCTCCGATTTGCCCTGCTCAAACTTGTCGGCCATTCTCTCAAAGTACTCATTCAGCGTCTTCCGAAAGGCCTTGAACTCGTAGAAGGGAACCGAGTATCCGCACGAGGTGGCGGCCTGGTGCAGCCGGGCAATGATAATTACCCTGGAGCTCGCAACGAGCCGGACATCGTGCTTCTTGACAAAGTCGTCGAACGGCTGGGTACCCTGCTCGAGGACGGTGCCGTGGCCGAACAGGCGGACGATGCGGGGCGAGCCCTCGAAGGCGCAGAACATGACGGTGATGCGGCCGTTGCCCGGCTCGTAGAGGTGAGCGATGGTCTCGTTTCCGCTGCCCGTCAAGTCCATATACCAGAAGGTCTTGTCGTCTAGAAGGCCGAAGTAGGAGCCGCCCTTGGGCGAGACATTGACGTGCCCGGACGACGAGAGCGGTGCTGTGGCAACCCAGAACATCTTTTGCTGGAGGATCCACTCCATCAGGTATTCGGGGATTGTCTCGAAAAAGAGGCCCATTGTGACTGACAGCGAGAGTATTCAGTCGCTGGTTGCGTGTGTGTTTTGTGTGTGTGTGTGTGTGTGTGTGTGTGTGTGTGTTTTTGCAGGCTTGGCCGGGATCCGACGTTGCTGGGGGGTGTGAATTGGACCGAGACTTGGAGATATGGAAGAAACGCGGCAGCGGAAGCGTCACTGGCCCGATAACGAGTGCGAGGGAGGGGTTCACCAATGATCCTTGTCGTCGTCGCGCCCTTGGCTCCCAAGGCATTGATTCCAGCCGGGCTTACAACAACATCATGGGCCGTGAGCCAGATCATGGATTCTCGGCCGACCGATATCGGGGGGAGCTACACATCTGTCCGTGACAGAGTTAGCGCGAGGGGTGCTTTGATGACGAACACCCCCTCGTGGCGGAACCCCAGGCGCCGGGAAGGGCCCTTAACCGTCTGCTTGCCTCCCCTCTCATCACGTGCAGTTACCCCAGCTGCCAGGTGCGGCTGGGCTGAGCTGAGTGCTGCCGTGTTTGGCGGCTTGGCTTTTGCTCACTTGTGCAAAATGGAGTGCATTGGGGACGACCCCACAGAGGAGACGTGAGCCAACAGCGTCAGCAGCGAAGCCTGTCCAACAGCTTCCTCCGCTTGGGCACTCCCATCACCTGCCCACAGTTGCCTGTCCCTTCCGCAGTTGACAAGCTCCCTGATGCACCACACCCCGCAACAACAGAACCAGGCCAACGTCGAGGGGCCGTCCAAACCCCCCTAACCCCCACCTCGGCCAGCCCCCCGTCCGGGTCCCGCGAGGAAACCCAGCAGGCTGAGCTGCCTGCGCCACACGGTGCACACCTGGTACCAGACGACCTTGCACATCTCACCCGCGGACTTGCCCACGCCCGCTTGAGCGATCCCGGAAGCGGCGAGGAAACTGGCATGGCGCGACAGGGTGTCCGCTTCCAGCCCGGCCCGCCGGCCATGGTGGCCTCTCCGCCCGCGCTTGTGGGCAGGCCCCAGGCCGGCGACGCCAACACGGACACGGAGGCGTCGACCGACGGCTGGCAAAGCTCCGTGTCGGACGGGGAAGGCCTCGATGCCGCCGACCATGGCCGGTCCGACGTGGTCGATCGCATCATGAAGAGCTTCTGTGCCTCCCTGGACTCCAAGATTGCCGTCATCAAGGTGACAGATGCGCAACTGGCTGTCAAGAAGGAGCACGAGCCTCTTCAGCGCCTTAGTTCGAGCGATATCAAGGCCAAGGAGGAGGAACAAGCCGTGGTAGAGCACGAAGGCGTGCGGCGTCCCAAGCGCTCGGCCGCTGTTCCAGATGCACTCCTCGCGGCCCATCGTCAGTCAGAGCGCAGCCTTCGCTCTCGCGCGATAGCTCGTGGATCGGGGCCTCCTCCACGCGCGGCGTTCGCGCCCGCCCCTGCATCTGGCGCCCCAGCAGTCTCCGCGCCCGCCCCGTCTGGGTCGGCAGCCGCTGTCCCGGCGCCCTCTGCACCAGCGCCTCGGGTTCCGGCCCCGCCCCCGCCCCCGCCCCCCGCTCCCAAACCGGAACCATGCATCCAGCCAAAGATTCAACACCCCTCTCTCGCTTCCCCTCCCCCACGGCCCCCACGGCCCCCACCCCCTGCCGTTGTTGAGAGAAGAAGAGGTTTCGGCTCCCTGCCCTCGCGTTCTCCTGCGCCCTCGCCTCCGCCCCCGCCTCCGCCCCCGCCCCCTTCCTCGGCACAGGTTGCACAACGCCGGAGCGCTGGGAGGTCCCGCGCTTGGAGGGAGGGAGATAGGGGGTCGGTTCTCGAATCTCGGTTGGCGGCTGCCGTCGTAGGCGAGAGCCTGAGTGCAGGGCAGGCAGCGGGTCAGGCAGAGGTGTTGGGCGCCGCGTCCATCCTACCTGCCCAGGTCTTTGGTGCCAGTTCAGACGGCGTTGGTTGGCAGCCAACAGCGAGCTTGCCGCAAGACACAGCCACAGCCGATCAAGTCGTGAGCAACACAGAACAGACACGTGCCACCAGGAGATGGCCCAGGCGGCTCCTGGACCGTGTCAGAGGCCCACCCTCTGCCTCGGCAACTGCCAGGGTTGAGCTGTCGCACGAAACATACGACGCGGAAGATGACGAGGAGGACGACGAGGCCATCGGTTCAGCTATCCTGCACAGCAGTGCTGCTGCGCCAACGGGGCCGCTGAACGTGGGCCCCCTTCCTCAGTTGGTTCGCGCTGCAGTCTCGGAATCGCCAGCATTCGACTTGAGTCCGGCAGAGCCTGGAGCACCGGCCCCCCAGAGCAACGACTTGACCACAGGCTTCGAGAGCTTAGACTTTTATGGAGATGCCGCCCAACCTCCCTTTGGGGGTGGATGGCCGGCGTACGACGACGGTGGTGGGCTCTACGCGCGAGCACCCAGCTTCACAGCCCCAGTCGACGTCCCGCCAGCCGAGATGCAGTTGCCGCAGGAGACTCGGGCAAAAAAGAAAGGCGTCCCCAGCACGAAGAGGGTGACCGGGTTGGTGGAACCGCAACAAGATGCTTCTCCCGACCTAAAACAGGAAGCAGACGGCGATGGTCGACGCAAAAAAGCGAGGAGAGGCCCCCCAAATATCGCCCTCAGCCCCGACGGGGGTGGCGACAGGAAATTTGCCTGCCCCTATTTCAAGAGAAACCCGAAAAAGTACCGCAAGTGGACGTCCTGCCCTGGCCCCGGATGGGACGAGGTGCACCGGGTCAAGTGCGTTCGCCACTCCTCCCAGCAATATGAGCGGTGTTTATGCTAACATTCTGCCTGCCAGGACTCATCTCTACCGGCGGCATCCCCTTCCCATCCAATGCTCTCGTTGCTGGGAGGCGTTCAAGGCAGACAGCCACTTGCAGTCGCATCTGCAACAGGATCCGCCATGCGCAATCCAGGGAAACCAGACGCTCCAGGAAGGGTTCACCAAGGACCAGGAGAAGAAGCTCCGCAGCAGGAAAAAGACACACGCAGACATGACTGACGAGGAGAAGTGGCGCGAGATTTACATGGTTCTATTCCCAGACGACGACCAGAGCGTGATACCCTCGCCGTGTAAGTGCCAAGGAGGATGCTCATGGGTCCATGGATTCAGTCCCTGACTCTGTGTGTGCAGACTACAGCGAGTCCGATGGTGAGGGCCAGAGCCGTCGTCCGAGCACGTCGGGAGAGCTTGAGGACTACGCCACCTTCATCCGTCGAGAAATGCCCACGCTCGTGCGACGGGAGCTGGAGACGCTGTTCCGCGATGAATTCCGCGACGTTGAGGAGCGTGTGAGGCCTCGAATCGCCGAGATTGTGCTCAACCTGCAGCCGAGACTCCTCGGGCTCTACAAGCAGTCGCAGATGCCCCTGAGCGAGTACGGGCCGCAACAGCACAGAGACGCCATCAGCAGCGGAAGCGAGCCGGCTCTCACGCCGCTGCTGTCGCAGAGCACAGACTCTGGGCCCGGGACAGGACCGAGTTCAACTCCCGATACGGCACTTCCGCTCGACAGTTTCTTTCCCGGATCCGAGTCTCATCTGGGTCTCTATGGGGCCGGTTTAGATGCAAATTGGGGCGCGTTCTATCCTGCTCAGGGCTTACAAACACACTCGCCCGATATGGACGCCGGACTTGGGTTGAACTGGGATTTTGAATTCGACAAGCTGCTGAACCCGGCCCTTCTCCTACATCCCCAGCACTCTGGCCAGGCTTCAGCAGCTCAATGAGAGATGGAAGTCAGGGGGTGGTCATGACTAAAGCCCCATTTGTACAGCTGTGCGTTTGGTTAAGAAAGCACTATCATGGATCATTACACCCGACACAACCGCCCGTTCTGGGTGGGCAGCTCGCTTGAGCTCTGAATCGCCCATGCCTCGCTGGCCGGTGTCGTGGGCGCCCAGAAAACATGCCACGGGTCCCGCTCTCGCTTGATGCGTGCCAACTTGTCGTAGTTGGACCCGAAGAAGCTCGTTTGCCAGTTTGGCTCTTGGACATCTGCCTCGTTGAAATAGGCTCCACCTCCCGGGGTCGCCGCGCGTATGGCCTCCATGAACCCATTGAGTCTCCGCTGGGCGGCAGCTGCCTCGCTGGGAGTCACTGCTCCCACGTTGATGCTCGCAAAGACGTCGGCGTGCATGGCAATGTCGCGCCAGACTGGGTTGACCCCGGCCGGCGACGGGTAGCCGGCTGCCTTGAGAGTCGGCGCCATGTTGAGGCCGTGGAAGACGTACCCAGCCTCGACCACGGCTCGAGCTGCCTTCATGGCCGCGGCGAATAGAGTGGCGTCTTCATATGCGCGGCGTGGGAACAGGCGGGACGCAAAGTAGCCGTTGCCTGGTATCACGCCCGTACTTCCCGTCTGGCTGCTGTACACCCTCGTGCTTGGTGTCGTGATCGCGACGGGTATCCCGAGCGTGTTCAGGGATAGAATGAGCGGCTCGACATGCGCAGTAACCTCCTCCGGTGTCAGCCCAGGCATTTGCACCTGGACTTGCATCAGATATTGACCACTCCCCGTTAGGATCCCGTTTGTCCAGAGGTATCCGCCAGCATCGACGGTCGGGATGCCGAATGCAAATACCGCATTGAACCCTTTCCAGAAGACCTCGGCATTGGCAACGGTGACGCTGGGGCCGGGGGTTGTTGAGGTTGCGTTGGCAACTGAGAAGCTTAAACTGGAGATAGTCAAGTTGAGTTGCGGATGGGCTTTGACAATGGCCGAGGTAATGACTCCATAGGTGCCTGCATCCGTCAGAGGCTGTCATCCGCCGCGAAAGTGCCAGGACCGTGGTGACGTACTGCCGCCTCCTCCGCGCATTGCAAAGAACAGGTCTTGGTTCGTCTGGGGATTTACCGTCACATAATGACCCTCGGCCGTCACCACCTGCAGAGAGAGCACTTGGTCGACGCCCAAACCAAACTTGGAGCTCAGCGGAGAGTGCCCCCCCCCCCCCCCCCCCCCCC
>MU855338.1:0-114474 GCA_033296695.1 Staphylotrichum tortipilum | reverse complement strand
GAAAAATAGAGAATAGGAAAGGGAAAAAAAAAAAAAAAAAAGAGACCAAACGAAGAGTGTTGGGTGTCGGGACAAGGGGGCCAGCGACAAGGAGGGTGGCGGCGACGGTTGGTTGGGCAGGGAGAGTGCCTTGCCGTCCACGGCTCACCCTGCTCACCCTGCTCCACCCTGCTCGCGCGAGCGACGGAGCAGGGTGAGCCACCTTGGCTCACCCAGGCCGCTTGAAGCGGCCGGAGCACCGCCGGAGCCAATCCCGCAAGAGTGCACGTCCGTCTATTCGGGGACTAAGAAGGCAGGGCGCGCCTATCACAAGAAGGAGAGTCATTTATTCCTACATAGGCGTTGAGTGTTTGATTCGGTAAACTTGAAGAAAGAAAATGGCTAAGACATGATGCTCTCAGCAACTGGCCCTTTGGCAAGTGCTCCTTCAGGTGCCCAGTCGTCGCCCACCCGAAGTCTTTTCAGGGGCTTGGCCGAGCTGGAGCTGGGACTGGCCTTGCCCGGACGGTTCCGGTGCCTTATCAATCGTGCGAATCCCGTAGGCCTCAGCCTGGTCTCAGACCGCATCATCCATCGCATAGCTATCGAAATATACAACATACTCCAGTTATGCTAATAGAGCGAGGTGTTTACTGCCTCACATTACTGATCCATCAGATATAGAAACTGCATGTGTGGGACCACCAGCCCCACACCAGGGTTTGTCCTTTGGGTTGTGCGGGTCGCCCTCCAGGGCTCCCCGCAACACCATCACCCTCATCGCTCACAGCGCAATACCACGCTGCTATTGCGCCTCACAGTCCAAGACCATGTCCCCTAGATTTCGATCCACCTAGCCATCCACTTGTTGACTGCCTCCTTGGCCTCATCAACGAGGCCGAGTTCTGTTTTGTACGCTGTTAGCCAAGTCCATTGGGCAAGGGGTAAAGGTTTCGTGGACATACCGAGCAGGAGCTGCACTGAACCCCTGATTCCAGACTCGAGCGCTGAGGCTATCCAGGCATGCGTATAACTGGTGTGCTCGCCAACAAAGATCAACTGCACTGGTCGTCAGCAGAGTCCCCGGAAAGAGGAACGAGAGGAGCACAAATCGACTTACCCCGTCGTACGTCTTGAAGTACTCGGGAATGTACAGCCGGTGCTGGCCGATGCTGGGATTCGCCCACGAGGCCGAGGTGAGGGGGTCATGGGCCCAGCAGCGGCGGTTGTACTTGCCCGTGTACAGCTTGCGCGTGTCCTCGCCGTGGATCTCGGTCATGGCGTCGAGCACGAGGCGCACGTGCTCCTCCTCACTCAGCGACTCGGGCCAGCCAACGGTCGAGTAGCTCGCCAGGATGGTCGCCTTGCCCGTGCCGTTGATGTTGTAGCTCGGGTAGCAGATGCTGCCGATGCCCGGGATGTCGGTGGTCGTCGAGCACCCGCCAATGATCGGGTTCGCGTAATGCTCCCAGAAGCGCGTGCGGTACTCGAGCGCCACCTTGCAGGCGCTCTCGTACCCGAGGTGGTTGATGGCGTTGGAGATGGTGGTGGGGAGGGTGGACGGGAGGCGCCACTGCCGGACGACGGAAAAGGGGGCTGCGATGACGGCGTAGTCGTACGTCGAAGTTTGCAGCTCAGGGGCCTCTTTCTTCTTGGGCTTGGAGACGTCACGCCAGGACAGCTGGACCTTGGGGATCTTGGTCTTGCCCTTCGTCTCGGTGGTGTACTTGATGCGCTCGACGCGGCGATTGATGGAGGTGGCCTTGTCGACAAGAGGGTGAAACGACAGCGGGAGGCGATTGAGACCACCGTTGATGGTGCGCCACTCGCTGGCGCTGAAGTAGACATTGTCATAGAGCTGGAGTTGTGTGTCAGTGATGGTCCCACTTTTACCCCTGAATCGTCAGGATCCTGAGGCATGACTTGCCTCGTTCCACCACGACGCGGACCCTCCGCCCAGCACATCCGTGTCATTGAGGCTGCCACCGAGGTAGTTGACCATGAAGCTAAACTCGGACCAGGTGTCCCCGCCAAGCCCGTTCAGGCCAGTCTCTGGGATGCTGTGTCAGCAAATGTGCATTCAGGAGTAAGGGGAGGAATGGTTGGGACGCACCAACAAACTGTTTGTGAGCTTTAAACATGTTCCGCGCAAGGCCGGCGTAAAAGTCGGAGCCGGGAAGGTACTCGTCGACAGCAGCGCTGAGAGCCTTGGTGGAGTTGGACTGGACCTTGACCGGGCCGGTGAGCGACGGATCAGCCCGGACCTGAGCAACCGTGGGGGGCAACCCCGAGGGCAACTTGAACCCGTTCTTGTACACGAGTCCGTTGCTGTTGCTCTGGATCCACTTGATGAAGTCCACGCTGAGATTTTTGTCGTTGTGGTTGAGTTTGTTCATCTCCGCCGCGAGCTGAAACACCAGCTGGTGATCCGTGATGTTGATGGTCTCGCCCGACGCCGAATCTGTGTACGTGTACGGGAACCTCATAGGGCCGAGCTCTTGATAGCTCCAATCCCACGGCCCTCCGCTGAGATACTCGGTGTGGACGCGGCCGCCGAGGCGTTGTCCTGCCTCGATGATCTTGACATTCTTCATGCCGGCCTGGGTGAGGACCAGGTAGCTCATCAGCCCAGACATACCAGCACCCACAATGGCTATCTCCTTGGACTTGGCCTCGTTAACATCCACCGCGCTCGGCTCCTTGTCCTTGAGCAGGGTCACGCCGTTGAACCAAGGCCCAAGCTGGTCGATCCCGTTGGACTCGCTCATCGCGATGGCTGAGGGTTAGGGTTAGCCCTGAGATCCAACGAGGCAGGGCGGGTGCAAGTCCTCGCACTTACAGGCTCGCTTTTCTGCCCGTCGCTTGTAGATGTTATGCACAAGCTGTGGTTCGCTACGACCAACAAGCGTGCCAGCGGAGTCCCACGCCGAGAGGCAACCCCCAGACTCGGTCTCTTCAGGAAGAATCCAGATCAGCCGCTTCGCGTTCGAAGTATCGACCTTAGCTTTGCCAACTAGGTGATGGACGTCCCCCACAGTCGAGGATGAGCAGGCGCCATAGCCGACGGTGATGGGACCGTCGATGGCCCTGGCGCTCGACAGGTGGACGTTCGCCAGGCGAGAGTTCACGGCCGACCGAGTCTCAAGCTGGACAGGAAGGCCGACCGAGGCAGCGGCGGCACCACCGAGTAAGAGAAACGGGAGAGTGCGGCCAGCCATGTTGTGTGACTGGGAAAAGGCGTGCAGGTATGTCTGGAGAGCATGAAGAAAGGTGAGGAGTGACGTTTGGTGGCGGTATAGAAGCCTCTCTTATAGATGATCTTCGCGGCGCTCATCCCATACCCGCAACTGAATCCCCGAGATACCCCCTCTCCTGATCCCGCCTACCTCCCCTGCCTCCTCTCTCCCCCTCCCATCCCCTGGCTTCTTGTGACGCGCCCTTCCTCACCACTACGTGGAGGTCGAGGGCCCCATGCCAGATGTTTGTCTCCTGATAACCACGGTTTGATTTGATCCCTGACACATCTCATGAGATGTAGGCCAGGGAGTACGTAAGGTGAGACTGGAGTTGTCCTTGGGCCGACAATCAGCAATTCGGAACGCTAAGCCAGCTTGATGTGTAGATCAACTTCCGCATTGGGTGTTGGGCCATGCAGGTCCACTGCGGAACCCCCTCCACCAAATGCTGGCCTGGTGTTGAAGAGGTGCCGTCTTCCCTTTTTAGGTATGGGCCGGCCCGTTATCTCGTGGGAGAAGCCCGTGTTTTGGAGATAGCGCGGGGGGTTCATTGGCGGCATCCGTATCTCTCACTATTCCTTGCGACGCGGGCGGCCCTTGGAGGGGACCTAGTGGCAGGGAATAACTGCGGAGTGCAGTCCACGCACGGGCAGGGGATCCCACAGCGTCGGAACTGGAGCCAGCAACCTGTTTGTCACGCAGTTCCCGCAGCCTCTTATCACCAATTATCTTCCACGCACTAAGACACCGAAGCTGGATCCTGGCTCCCTTGCCTGCAGGATCGGAGAAGCTCCCACGCCCTCCGAGAGACCGAGCCATGAGCAGTAGCCCCGGCGATCCGAGGGTTCCGGCGTCGGCATCCGAGATCGTGGATGCGCGATCCCGCACGATACGTGCGGATGGATGTGGAGCACCGCCGTCCCGCCGCCATGTTGTATCTTCCCCGCACAAGACTTGGGAAGAGATGATCGGGCAATACCTTCAGAGTTAAGCTGGTTGGTTTTTCAGGTGATCTGCACGACAGCACCACATCAAGACATGATCTCGGAACGATGCGAGACACTACCGTTGGCGAGGTTCCAAGCTTCTGCCAAGAGCGGCGAGACCAAGCTACTGAGTTGAGCCAAGAGCGAAGGATGCCCTCTGGAGCCTGGGCAAAGCTTGGAGCAAACGTCCGAATGACGAATTGGTAGTGTTGCCCTCCCCATATAATTCAGCGGTGTCCCACCCCGGCAACCGACGAGGAGCCTGCAGAACGGTTTCCGACCAGAGTGACCCCGAGATTTGAGGCTAAGATGATGAGGCTTCCGCGGAACTAATCACACAGTATTTCACTGCAGGTTCACAGCCAGCGCATCCATGCCCCAGGGCGGCGGCATTTGTAATTCGTCCCCGGTTCGGATCACTAGTTAATATGATCCCACAAGACAGACGGAGGAGTTGGTGTGTGGCGGTAGTCCTGTCACTCAGGTTGTGAATTCTGGAAGGGGGATGGGCAATGTCAATTAGGGGAGTGTTGCCGGAGCCGAATCGGAACGGGTGGTGAGTCCATCTGGGTCCCCTGATTACAATCCGCCTGTCACTCTCCACTCCCAGGGAGCGCGGCTGGGGGGTCCTTATGAGTTTTCAACAGCCACGGGGACATCGAACTTGACATTGGTGCAATACGGGAGGTATCATGGACCGGTAACATCCGCCGGCTAGATACGTGTATGCCACGGCCGGCCAGGAGAACTGTTTACATGGTCACGAACCCTCTGAGTCGACAGCATCCCCTCCGGAGTTCAACAATGTCTGACTGTTGGTCAGAGGCCCTCACCAGCCCCCTAACCACTATCGCTCTCGCCGTCGCTATCGCCATCACTTTTGCCGTTGCTCATGATATCGCCATTGCCATCGTCGTCACTCTCGTGGTCACTCTCGGGGTCACTCGAGCCACACGGCAGTGAGAGCACACGGTTCCTGGCCCGCATCTTGACAGTGTGGACCCAGAAATGCACAAGGCTTCCCTCTGTTCCAGTTTGTCTAGCCACTGACCTGTGTCTCGATTTAGCTCGGAACTGTGGCCCAACATGGAAATACTTGGGCAGCAAACAAGACCACCCAGTAGCGCTGACTGTCGTGGCGCGGCATCCTGCTGAGCCAAACCAGCCCCTGGCAGCCACATCGCGAGCGGCCGCGCATGAGTGGCCAGCCAAGCACCCAGCCAGAGCCAGGGCCGGGCATGCCGGGATGGGGCGCAGGGTTTCTTGGCTCGTGGAATGGGGAACGAGAGCGAAGTGTCGATGATGCCTCTTCCCAATCGGGGCAGATTGCTTGTTCTGTGCGTTGTCCCCTGGCTCCTGACTTGAATCCACTCCACTCAAAAAACATTGAAATATCTCCATGGCCCATCATCAAACACTGTTGTCGTGATACTTGCTCAGTACTCAGTCTTGCTCCCTCCCAGATAACCACCCACAGTTGTGCTTGTCTGCAGCTACCATCCTCTTTTGCGAACCATTTCTATCATCGACACAGACAACAGGCTTTCATAATGGCCCCCGTTTACGCAGACCGCCCCTTCTCCCTGATCTCAACCCCTATCTTCCTCGCCAACAACAACGATAGACAGGTAAACAACCAAAATACCTGCCGGGTCATAGTTGCGGTGGCTCACACTTCCTATTAGCCCGACATGTTCGACAAACTCGCGTCAGAAATGTCTCTCGTGCACAACATGCTGATACGGGGTCTCAACTCGATCTATCTCCAAGCGCCGCACATCCAGCCCGCGGACACCAAGCCGTTCGCCAAGTACATCCTCGGCTGGTGTCATGGGCTCCACAGTCACCACGACGGCGAGGAGACCATGTTCTTCCCGGCCGTCGAGAAGATGACGGGCGAGCCGGGCGTGATGGACACCAACATTGAGCAGCACAAGAGGTTCCACGACGGGCTGGAGCAGCTCCAGGCTTATGCGGACGACGTGGTTGTCGGCAAAGAGGCATACGACGGTGGCCGGGTTGTGGCAATTATTGACGCGTTTGGCCCCGCTCTGATCCAGCACCTGACCGACGAGATCCCAACCATCCTTGGACTCCGGAAGTATGGGGACAAGATGGCAGCGTTGCCCAAGCTCTTCGACGAGGAGGGCGAGAAGGCCATGGTATGTCGATGATACCCCGGCTTTAGTGTCGTATGTAGACGGGTGATTGCTGACAAGACTCGCGAAATCAGAAGGAGCTGGGTGTGCCTGCAACCATCTTGTGCTTCTCCAACATCGACACGCAGTATGAAGGCGGCATGTGGCAGAGCTGGCCACCTGCACCAGCCCCTGTCAAGCTGCTCATGCAGTCGGTCTTTTGGTGGATCTACGCGGACTCGAGGAAGTTTGGGGCTGTGGACAGGACGGGCAAACTGAAGCATTTGTATGCGGTGCCTGAGTTTTCTTGAGAGGACCGAAGGTTGCACAATGAGGTGGGATTCAAAGCAAATAACCTGTAGAGACGGAACTATAAAGACGGATCCCAAACAAAAACACCTTGATATAGCTAGTTATAGAATGTATTTAGCAGTATTCCCAATGGCAGTAGTATATGATGTTGGTCTTCATTTGGACTTTTCCAAGCTCCTGGGGTTGGTCCGCCAGCCAGCTCTAGAAACCTGGGGTCGAGGGGCAACGTTGTTCCTGTGCCGATGTCCCATGGGGCAGTCCTGTGGAGTCTGCCAGGTGCAAGCAATAAAGCTCGCTCAGCATCTCGTTAATGGAGGCATTCCCCTCGCCCTGTGGCGAGCAGTAACGAAGCGCAAGGACTTCGATCTTCATCGGGGGCCGGAAGCGCGAGTTCATGCCCGTTTCAATGAACTCCTCGACGGCACGCTTGCACGCGCCCTTCATCCGGCGAACCTTGGTATTGTGGCCGAAGGAGGAGCTCTCTCCTGTATTTTTGTGCCTCCCGACTCCGCTATCGAAACGTGCCACTTCGATGGCGATCTGGTGAATCCTCTCGAGGTCGTTTCCATGCTCCGTTCGAGCATGCGCTATTGCGTCTTATATGGAAGTAATGGACTAGTAAAACCCGCTTTTAGCTTGGAGCTCCGCTACAGCTTGGAGCTCCTACTTATCGATCGAATGGCTAGTTGAGACCCAGGTACGAATATAGTGCATGACTTTCGTGTTTTCCTATATTTTCCTTCTCTCTTTTCGTTACTCTCTTCTCTCCCAGGCAGGATATTCTCTCCCAAGCAGCATCTTCTGCCCCAAATAGAATATTCTCTCCGAGGCGTATTCACCAGGGTTGCGTTCCTCATTGACTTTCGTCTTGGAGTTCTTGGGCGACGCCGCGGTGGGTTCGTGGGAGGGAATGCAAAACGCTTCCGACGGAGGCGTGAGTACGGTCCTTGTACGCGCCAAGGTCAGTCGCCTCGACGACATCCTCCCCACCCTCATTAGCAAGCTCCGTGCCGTCCTCGATGAGGTCGTAGTCATCATCAACAGGTCATGCTCTTCGGTACGGCTGCCATGCACGTCACGAAGCATGTGCTGGAGGATGGCAATGTTCGGGATGTCGTGATCGTCCTCATTTTCGTATGTGTCATCCTGGTTGGCCCGCTTGGAAGCGGTGCTTTCGTCAAGCTGGCTCTCAGGCGTTGGTAAATACCGCGGCATCGTCCAGGTCGTCGTCCGTCTCGTAAGAAGAGAGAACCTCCCCCTCCGACTCAGAGGATTCGTCCTCTGGGTCGTAATCAAGGTTAGAGGTATGCTCTCCGAGTACCTCCCTTGGCTCGTCCTCGCTATCCTCGTCCGCGTTGTAGCCGATGTAGGTCTCGGGGTCAATGTCATGGCTGGTGGCGGGGCTGGCGGTCGGGGCAAGGACTTCAAGTTCAGCAATAGGAACTTGGCACGGAACAGAGGCGTTTAGGCCCGCCAGGGAGACATGGCCACAGGGAGGGATGTCGGAGCCAGCAGCAGGAGTATTGTGGCCGGAGGCGGGGACAGGGACATTTGGGCCGGGAGCAGCGACATGGGTGCCTGGGACGGGGGCAAGGCCATGGACGTCGGGGCCCGAGATATCGATCGAGGGCTTTTGGGTCGGGGCCGGGAGTAGCAACCGAAACGTTGGGGTCGAGAGCGGGGACAGGGGTGTTTAGGTCCGAGAAAGGGGTAGTTACCGGTGCTCTTGCCGGGTGGGACGAGACCGTGGTGCTCGAGCCGGCTCATCTTGTAGAGATGGGGCGTTGGGAGAGGGGATGGGGACGGGCCCCGACGGCGGCTTGGCTGGTCATGGCTGTAACAATAAGCGGATGTACGAAAAAGCAAAGAAATGGCTTTGTTACATCTGGACAGCAGCTTGTCCGCCCACGTAGATGGTTCGCTCTTGCTGGAGGAGCGTGCTCTCTGCCATGTCCTTGTCTGCGTCTCAGGGTGATGCTGACGTGGAGCGGTGAACGCATGGATACAGCATCGTCCCATCTTGCCCACCTCTCGGGCTCGGAATCGGGGACTTCGTCCCCCGGGTTGCGCATAGTAGCCTGGGTGTTTGAGGACCAATTCTCGGCTGATAGACGATGACGATATGCCGTGACAGTTGCTTTTTTCCCTGGCCCTCTGGGGTGACGCCAGAAAACGACAAAACGGAAAGGAATATTTCTGTGGGGGAATTTCGAGTTTCCCCCTGGTGCATGGGTGTTGTCATTAGGAAGGCACGCCTGGCTGGCCTCAAGACCTACTCTTCAGGGCCTGCAACAACTGACTGCTGCCTGGACGACACACTTGGGCAGTTTGTGCCGTGCCGTCTGTCGGTGCAATGTCTCTGCGGATCCGGGCTGCTTTGTCTCTCACTGGCAAACTGGCAGCGGCCCCCCATCATCAACCCCATCCGATCACAGCCGCCCATCCGATGTACTTCTTTTGTCCGAGAGCCAAGTATGGACTGCATCTTTCTTCCTCACCGATATATCAGAAAACTTCGATCCGGTTGGTGGCTTGCCCCTGGCACACCGCCCCCTGTCCAAGTGTCATGTCACCTTACCTTACAGACGTCGGAGCGAACGCTAACTCCTGCTTGTTTCCTTAGAGAGGATGTCGGTGAAAACCTGGGATGCTCCAACATGTGAAAGGTCACCATTAGAGTTTCGTCTTGGAGCCCTGGGGAGTGCCTTCCGTCCCAGAAACAAGACAACGAAAAAGAACGCGGAGAGGAAGAAAGAAAAGAAGAGGATAAAGAGGCAGGGGACGACGGGGAAGACGACGGGGAAGACGACGGGGAAGACGACGGAGAGGACAACACCGAGGACAATAGGGAGAGCAGCGGGGAGGGTAGCCCGGAGGGCAACGGGGAGGACAACGGGGACGAACGGGGAACACAGCAAAGACGACAGGATATTTGGTTCTGTTCTGAGCAGGCGATCTAAAATGTCAAGACCGGCAGGGCTGGACTCGATTCACAGGAGGAGGAATCCGCTAGCAATGTATTTACCCGTTGATTCTTCCAATCACCGGCTCGGGCCCAATGCGGATGGTCCTCTGAATTAAGATCCGTCGAACCCGCTGATCTGCGGGACGGAGTCTGGGGTCCCGCGGCATTTGGAAAACATGACCCCGGAAGGTAAATTCAGGAGCAATATGATAGATGACGGCGCCCCTCACCTGGGTTAGATGCCGGGCTTGTAATCTGGCATGGCGCGAGCGGTTCCGCTGCGGGCCAGGGGTTGTATGTCTTCTTAAGACCAGACATAAGGGACGGATAGCAAGAGCTTGAGGCGTCTGGATTGAGGATACCACCAGTCAGCCGTCAAGCCCCTCACATTGACCCGTTGCAACAATCCGACTCCCGACCATGAACGCAGCTGTACTCGCGGCCCTGATCGGCACGGCTCTGTCGGCGCCCACGGCACAGGCCGACAACCCGGTGTCGACGCCGTCGCCAAAGACGCTCCAGGACGGGGCTTACTGGATCCGCGCGGTGGCGGCGCCCAACTATCACAAGTACCTGCAGACGGTCCCCGCCAACGTGCCCGGGACGGCGGTGCTCGAGTCGTACACGACGGCCGGGCAGTTCCAGGTGGAGGACGGGCAGCTGGTCAACAAGGTGTCCAAACCGCCGCTGTACATGTGGGTGCAGGAGCCGGCGGACAAGGCCAACCCACCGCGGACGCTGGGCACGTCGTTCAACACGACCAAGAACCCGTTCGGCACGTTTGCCTGGCAGGGCGACGCGCTGACGTGGTCGGTGGCGAGCGTCAAGCGGCAGAACCTGGCGGCGTGGCTCGTGTGCGCGAAACAGGCCCTCTTCATCAATACGGGCGCGTACGGCTACCAGACGCCCTCGGGCTGCTCGGACCAGACGGTGAGTCGGCGCCCCCCCTCTACTCGAGTTTCCATCTCGGCGCGTCCTTGGCCGACCTTGGCGCCCTGGCTGTGCTTCGTAATAGAGCTGGCGGAGTGCAGTGAGATGAGATGGTGTGTGGGCAGACCAGCTAACATGGGGGGGCAATGCCAGATCCACTACTACAACGACAAGATGGCGAACAACTGATGGCGGTTTCGGGGGGTTAGACACAATAATTAAATCGACTGTTACTCTGCAGCCCAACTCTGTTCCACATGCGTGTTGTGTTGTCTCGCTCCTAAACGCAACCACCAGATATGATGCTCGCAGGAGTGGAGTGCACTGCCCGCAGCCCTGGGAGCAGTCGTGTGACCCGCCGTGACGGGCCACGATCGGACGCTTGGATGTCAAAGTCGAGGTCTTGGGTCGGCTACGGATCGTGTCGCCCCCAGGGATGCATTTGACGGCTCTCTAGATCGAGGATGACGTCGTCGGCGGCTGACGTTGGCTCTGGAGAAAAAGAGATCAGGTTTTTCCAGGGGTTGGTTTCTGGCCGCCAGGGCACTTCCCTGCGAGGGCGTTCCTGGTGGGTCAGGGTCTTGGCCTGTGCACCCGTTCACAGAGACTCACCTACAATCAAAATGGGGGATGCGGCAGGCGCTGCTCGATTGGCAGCCCGCTTCTGGTGGCACGCACCAGCGCAGTTGATCTCTTTTCCCGAAAACACAAACCTGCGCGACTGCCCCGACACCACAGTGAGAGCCCAGCAAACAGCCAGCACCCAGCGTCGCACCGTGTTCGGTGGCGATTGCGGGCGATGGCAATGCCATGGAATCCAGGGCATCCGCACGCCTGGCCCATGCCGCACCACGCCAACCCCTTTGCCCAGGCCGATCGCAGCCAAACGATCCATGCCAGTCGCCCGCCCACGCATGGATCATTTCCCACTTTCCGCCGCCAAGACGTCTGCTCACGAGCATCCCTGGCCACTCAGCGCAGAGTGGTGGATCACGAAACCATCGACCACCGCTGCACCGCCCTCCGCCGCCGAGAAAGCCAAGCGCCTGCCGAGAATACCAAGACCCCATGAGCGACCAGGAGGGCCCCTTTCGCAAGCCCACCACGCCCGGCTTTCCAGAAACCATGCCTCCTCTCCTCTCTTGACCACCGTCCCGCCGCCATTCCGCATCGTCGACGCCGCTGGCGATCACCACACTCGTTTACACCCAACGTTCGCTCCCTGCTGCCCCACCACGCTGTGCCCGTCCTGAGGACCGCCCTGACGACTGCTTTGCGACCCCCTTTTTTATCTTTGCCGGCCCAAGTCGACACTCAACCGCCCCTTCCGTCGTTTTCGAGATTGAGAGAGACAGCACACATCCACACGCACACACGATGGCGCCATCAACGCCCTCGAGAAGCCCCGCGCGGTGGCTGGCCGCCCTGCTCGCGACAAGCGCCCTCCTTCCCGCCGCATCCGCACAATACTACAAGGTCGACACGCCAGGTATGCTCGTTTGACGGAGGCGGAGACGGCGACAGCGCCGAGGCCAGGGATGGGGGAGAGAGCGCCCGCGACTGACTGGCAATCGCAGACGAGATCCGCGAGTCGGCACGAAGCCTCGCCTACGACATGATGCTGTTTTACCAAGGAAACAAGACGGGCGAGATTCCCGGCATCCTCCCGGGGCCACCGACAGAACACAAGGGCGATTACTACTGGTGGGAGGGAGGGGCCATGATGGGTACCTTCGTCGACTACTGGCACCTGACGGGCGACACGAGCTACAACGCCGTAGTTACGGAGGGCATGCTGCACCAGGTCGGCCCGAACGCCGACTACATGCCGCCCAACCACACGGCCTCGCTGGGTAACGACGACCAGGGTTTCTGGGGCATGTCGGCCATGCTGGCCGCTGAGAACAAGTTCCCGAACCCGCCCGACGACAAGCCGCAGTGGCTCGCCCTGGCCCAGGCCGTCTTCCACACCCAGGCCGCCGACGACCGCCACGATGAGACGTGCAACGGCGGTCTCCGCTGGCAGGTCCCCCCCACCAACGCCGGCTACAACTACAAGAACACCATCGCCAACTCGTGCTTCTTCAACCTCGGCGCCCGCCTGGCCCGCTACACGTCGAACCAGACGTACGCCGACTGGGCCGAGAAGACGTTCACTTGGCTGTGGGACGTCAACTACATTGACCACGCTGACTGGCGTGTCTACGACGGTGGCCACGTCGAGCATAACTGCACCGACATCAACAAGGCCCAGTTCAGTTACAATGCCGCCCTGCTGCTGCACGGCTCCGCCTTCATGTACAACTACACCAACGGCAGCGAGATCTGGAAGTCGCGCATCGACAACCTGCTGACCGGCATCATGCGTGACTTCTTCCCCGAGAAGATCGCCTTTGAGCTGCCGTGCGAGGGCCGCCAGGGCGCTTGCACCGCCGACATGCTGAGCTTCAAGGGCTACGTCCACCGCTGGCTCGCCGTGGTCACACAGATTGCGCCCTATACGGCCAGCAAGATCCTGCCCGTGCTCCGCATCTCGGCCAAGGCCGCGGCTAACCAGTGCACCGGCGGAGAGACGGGCCGCCGCTGCGGCTTCTACTGGTCCGGCGGCGTCTACGTCGACCCGGCCGTCGACAAGACGAGCGGCGCTGGCGAGGCCATGAGCGCCCTGGCCGCCGTGTCGAGCCTGCTCATCGAGGAGGCAGGACCTCCCGCTACCAACGCGACGGGCATCAGCAAGGGCGACAACAATGCCGGCAGCCGCAGCCGCGGCCCCTCGCAGCCCCTGGCTCCGATTACCACGGGCGACCGGGCCGGCGCCGCTATCCTAACCATGCTGCTCCTCGGCGGCGTCATCGGCACCTGGAGCTGGATGAGCCTGGGCGACTGAGCGGGCGTGGATGAGTCTGGGAGCGTCGGGGTGGGTTTTGTTTTGCAATCTTCTGGTACATATTCGCGGCGGGCTACGCCCAGCATCTCACGCGGTCATCTTTTCTTGTTTCTTCTCCCTTATTGTTTTGTCCATCCGTCGTGTTGCAACGCGGACTTCCGGGAGCACTGGGACGGCGTCAGAGGGGTTATTGGCATGGGTCAGTTTTTCTGCTTCTTTTTACAATTCTTAGGGTCCGGGGTTTGTGCGAGCTAGCCAGTCTAGATAGCGAATATCCAGCGTAAAGATGCTTATGCCATGCATCTGTTTGGTGACTATGATCCAGTGTCCTTCACACGGACCCCTTCTCTTGCATCGGCGAGGCAGGCAGCCGGCCGGTCCTAGGCCACCATGTTAACCAAGATCCGCGTGGTAGACAGACCGAGGTACGCCTTCAAGTGGATCTGCTACACATCCCACGATCTGTGCTCTGTTTGTTTGTTGCCCCTTCCCGCCTCCACTGCCTCCTGCCTGCATTGCTCCAAGGGAGTGCATCGTGATCATGACATTGATCTCGCGGTCGCCTGGGCCGGCTCACACAGTCCACTCCGCATAAAATGGCCAGGCCAACTCCGTCTGTCCTCTTGAACTTTTCCTCCTCTTCACACGCCAGTCTGCGAGTCTGCCTCGTCATCGTCCCCAACCTTCAACCGTGGTCTTTTGCTGAGGGCGACTCCCGGCGGTGCCCGACTTCAGCATGGATCTAGACTGTTACCACGTCGCGGCCGGCGTGTTCCGTGCCTCGGTCAGTGAGGGGGCCAACAGACGGGCGGCGGCTGCAGCCAACCCGAAGCCGTCGTCGAAGAGTCCGCCAAAGGAGAAGAAGGAGTCCGCCGGTCGCCGCCCGTGGAAGCAGAAGGCCCAGAAGGACAAGGACAAGGACAAGGACAAGGACAAGGACAAGAGCCGGCGGCGGTCGTCGGGGCGGCGCCGCGACTTCTGGAACTTCCTCTTCCTGCGCGAGAGCATGTGTTACCTGACCCTGCTCGTCCCGGCCTACGCCTTTGCCCAGTCCTTCGTCGGAGGAGATCTCTCTGCGCAGGCCCCCTACGGCCTGCCGGCGCAGGACTTTGCCTTTGCGGCCACCACCCCGACGTCCAACAACACGTTCCCCATCACGGGGTACAACACCTCCCTCCCGGCGGGCGCCAATGACGCCACGGAAACCGACGTCGGCGGCTGGTCCCTCAACATCCGGGTCCTCGCCAACGTGCCGCTGGCCAACTCGTCCAGCCCGGCCATCAACAAGGCGCTCTACATGGACGCGACCGCCATGACCATCACGCCGCCCGCCGGTGTGGGCGGCTTCAACAGCTCGAGCTGGCGGGTGTGTGCCATCGTCTTCACGGGCGGGCTCCGCGCCGGCGGGGCGACGCACGCCGACGGCAGCTGCACGGGCGTGCTCGCCGAGGACTGCATCAACCAGCTGCAGGCCAACAGCCTGGCCAACAAGGCCGGGCGTACGGGCGGGTGCCGAGATTTAGATGTTCCAACGAACTGTGGGGTGCACTTTAATGGTCTTACCGGCACCGGCTATGGTGAGTTTGCTGTCGTCAAGATCCAGCCATCTAACAGCCACGCCCCCCCCCCCCCCTTTTCCTGCCTAACAGTCAGTGGTTGACCTTCTTCCCCCTTCTCAAGAAATAACGCCCATCGGCAACGGCTCGCTCACAGACCGAGGCTCCATGTTTTTCGCCTCGGGCTTCGAGCCCGCCCACCGAGGCAACATATCGGCGCTCGCGGCGGCCGAGCGGCGTGTCTGGCCGGTGCTGATGACGTGGACGCACTTTGACGAGGCGGGCGCCGTGGCCGACAGCGCTGGGTGGCTGTCGTGCGCCAAGACCAATGACTCGAAGGAGGTCGCGGAGACAGCGAGTTTCGCGCCGGTGTCGCGCGTGTTGGTGGGCTTGGAGAGGATGGGGTGGATGGTTTTGCTTTGGGTTTCGATAATGTTTTCTTAGGCAGGGAGGGAAAAGTCTGGGAGGAGATAGGTGGATGTTGAAGGAGAAAGTCTCGGAGGAGATGGGTGGATGTAAAAGAAGATAGGGGTCGTTGGAGATGGGAGGTCGTTGTGAGGTTGTTAAACGAGACGGCGTTGGTTCAGGTGTAGGCTGTTCCTGTCCTGTTCGCCGTAGGGGTTGAGTGCTAGTTAGGTGAAGGGTTGAGTGTCGAGACTGAAACTTTCGGGATTGTTGTGGAATGACAAGATAGCCCAGATTGCCATGCGCACAAAGGATGCCGTATTTCTCGCGATGAGCATAACTGCCCGTGGTTTCTGAACTTTGATGATGCCCTGCAGTTGTGTTGATGATGGTGGTTTCTGGTGGTTGAATCCTCGAGAAGAGCCGCCTGAAGCGAGCCCTGTCATGCGGTGCAACCCCCCTGTAACCGCCCGGTCCAACAACACCCGCATCCATCAAGGTTCGCGCCCCAACCCGGCTAAGCGAGGCAGCCCCGCAGTGGCAGGGAGCTGGGCTGTTGAATCGCAAACCCAAAATTTTCTAGACGCCGCCATCCGCAATTCTGGAAGGCACCATCTGCTTCAGTGTCGTCACGCATCAAGCCCACGAGGTCAAGATGCACTCCGTCATTCGCGCCAATGCCTGGGTAGCCCTTAAGCTCCCGTCGGGCAGCACAAAGGTGCTTCAAATCACCCCCAACACGTATGTCTGCCCGCGAGATCCCCCCCTCCTCCCTCCGACCCTCTCAGGCTGGGTGCTGACTTCTTCGCGACAGGACAATATCCCTCGGAAAATACGGCACCGTCTCGTCAAACCTGATTATTGGGCGCCCATACCACCTTACCTTTGAGCTGCAAGACAAGCTGCCGGACGAGAGCTTCTCGCGCCTCCGCGTCGTTCCCTCAGACGAGCTTCACGCCGAAGTGTTCGCCGAAGAAGCGGCTGCAGGCTGCTCGACCCCCGCCGCCGCCGCCGCCTCGAACGATGCCGTGATATCTGCGACCGAAGGGGAGGAGTTCAGCTTGGTCGATGACAAGGGCAATGTGATCGCGCGGTCAAACCGCGAGGTCATTGACGAGAATGCGCGCCAGACCCTGACGCAGGACGAGATCGAGGAGCTAAAGCGCGAGGGCAACAATGCCGGCAAGGACGTCATCGCGAAGCTGCTCCTCTCCCACACCGCGCTCGACCAGAAGACGAGTTTCAGCTTGGCAAAGTACAAACTGCTCAAGACGAAGAAGTACATTCGGAGATTCCAGGTCCTGCCCATCGACGTCGCCAACTTTGCACACTGGCAGTTGGAAGAGCGGGACTCGAGCAAGATCATGGACATGCGGGCCGAGATGATTGGGCTTGTGGGCTGCTGGGGAAATGTGCATTTTGGCGGCGACGAGGTCTTGCTGCCGGATCCCAAGGCCTCGACCGCACAAGGAGACGATGCGTGTGTTTCGGTCGACCAAGATCTGCTCGGTGGTCGGTGGCTGGTGGTGGACGACACCTGCGGGTTGTTGGTCGCAGCCATAGCTGAGAGGATGGGCGTGCTCTACGACGTGGACGGATCGGAGAGGGAGGAGAACACGGAGGATCAGAACGGGGCCACAACAGGGGCGGAGGAGGGCGCAACTGGTGCTGAGCATCTGGACCTTCAGGTTCGCCCATCAGGACCGGGCGCCGCTGAGCAAGGTGTCGACACAGAAATGGCGGATCCATCGCCGAGCCCGACAAAACGACAGAGCGACGGGAAGTTCAAGCAACAGCAGAAGCCCCGACCATCTGACTTTGCGATTCCCTACTCCCAAACCAACACTATCACCGTCATCCACGCCACCAGCCAACCAAACCTCTCCCTCCTCAACTACTGGGGCTTCGACATCACCTCCCCGAACCACCCGCCGCACCCCTTGCTCAACCACCTGCTCAACCTGAGCTGGCTGCAGCTTCTCAAACCAGAACTCGACACCTCATACTCGACACCGCCCCCTTCCGCCTCCCCCGAGACCCTCGCGTCATGGAAGCCCAGTCGGCGGGGCAACTTCCACCGCAAGCGGAGGAGGTACGCGCGGATCCGGCACATTGTGGACAGCACGCGGGCGGGCAACTTCTCGGGCCTCGTGTGCGCGAGCACCATGGACCCCATCAGCATCCTGCGGCACACGCTGCCACTGCTCGCCGGCGGCGCCCCGGTGGCCATCTACTCGCCCACGGTGGAATCGCTCGCGGCGGTGGCCGACTGCTTCAGCGTGCCGCGGCGCACGGCGTGGGTCAGCGGGGGCGAGCCCGAGATCGAGGGGCTCTCGGGCGAGGAGCTGGAGCGGTGGCAGGGCAATGAGCGGTTCCCGCTCAACCCGACGCTGCTGCAGGGTGTTTCGATCCAGACGAGCCGGGCCCGAAAGTGGCAGGTGTTGCCGGGCAGGACGCATCCGCTGATGACGGAACGGGGAGGGGCGGATGGGTACGTGTTTACGGCGTGGAGGGCGAAACCGGCCGAGGGCAAGGTTGCGGCTAAGGGGAAGTTCAAGCGGAGGAAGGTTGAGGTCGACTCGGAGGCGACGACGCCGGCTGCGGCGGCGTGAGTTTCCAAGACGGGGGTTGTCCCCTGGGATATAATAACAATGCCTCTGGCGCCGCTGAATCCCGCGCCATGTTTCACGCAAACATCTACTCTTGTCCCTTCCGATGGCAATCGATTCCGCCCTGCGCCGTGTGCAGCGCTCGCTCGTTCTGTCTTGTACCATAACAGCAATTACATGAATGCCCATCCTCGACCACCGCCGCCGCCTCACAATCCCTTGCCCATAAACTTGCGCTTCGTAAAGCTCAACCACCACTTGCTCGGCTTGGCGTCGCCCTCGTCGTATACCCTGGCCAGTAACCTCGCGGCGAGCTCTTGCCTGACCTGTGACATGTACTGGCGGAGAACCTCGGCGTCTTGCCTGTCGCGGGGCGGCTCGTACATCTGCGAGGGGGGAGGTCAGCCAATTCTCCTAACCCAACGATCGTGGTATCAAGGCCTACCTGATTCAGCGGCCACGACGGGTCGCCCGGGATGGCAAAGTTGAGGTCGAGGGCCAGGTTCTGGACCTCCTTGGTGGCCTCGCGCAGGGTGGCGTTGGGCTTGATCTTGGTAAGGCAGTCGGAGACGAACCAGATGCCGTAGACGAGCAGGCGGTCGGCGGGGCCCTGGATCTCAAAGTTGCGGAAGAAGGTGTTGGCGCGGAAGAGGGCAAGCACCTCGTCCAGCACGTCGTAGCTCTCCGAGTTGGGGTCGGGCGACTCGTTGGCGGGCAGCGGCGGGTCCGGGAAGGGCAGCGGGTAGACGGGCCCGCGGACCTTGGTGCGCAGAGGGAAGAGGGGGAAGTTGCCCACCAACCTGGGGGCTGGCTCGGCGTTGTTGAAGACGGAGTTGTAGGCCTGGGTGGTGGTGGGGAGACGGGGTCAGCTCAGAGCTTCTCGTGGAACGGTTTGTTAAGAGTGGCATCGAGTGCGATTGCAGCCTGGGACTCGGGCCTGGAACCTGGCAGCTGAACCGCACCAGCTCGACTCCAGCTCGGGCGCGTAACTCACCGGCATCGTGGGCAATGACGCGCCTGGCGCAAGCTCCTCTGCTGGGCTAGGGTTGGGGGTTGGGTTGAGGCGCGGGTGGTCGTCTCGATTCAGGAGCTGCAAGCAATCGCGGGCGCCTGCGGGGTCGCTTGGGGCGGCGAGCAGCCAGGCTGCCGCTGGCCGCTCGGTCAACCCTGAGCCAACCCTGGACCACCCCTGGACCACCCCTGGACCACCCCTTGGTTGAACCTGACGCCGCCTCTGGGGCTGGCCGTGGCTGAGCAGGCTTGGCGTGAGAAAATTGCGGCCTGAGGCAACAATTTTGGACGTGTCATCACAGGCAGCCACCTCTCCGAGTCAGTTGCCACCTCGCATGCGTCATTGGTCGGGCTTATGGGCGGCTAAAACGGCCCGGGAGTCTCATGACGCCGAGCTGCGATCATGCGTGTTGCTGCTGAAGATTGCAACGCCTGTGATCCGAGTCCAACCTCTCCAACCTGCACACAATGAAATGTGAAATGGGCAATGTGCCTCCCCAAATTTTGCTGGGTTGGGCGTACGTGGAATGGGCGTGTGTTCCGAGACAGAGAGCAAGCATGCTGCCAACGAAGGGCATTCTCGTGGGGGAGGGTAATAAATGGCGAGCACAGAGGGTCTGAGACAGCGGAACGCAAAAGTCCGACTGGTTGGTGCCTAGCCGGATTAAGCGAGTGTCACGGGATTTCGCGTGCCAGCGCGTTGCAGCAAGCAGCAGATCTGTTGGGCGCAGCCCTGGTCGCCACACCACCCGCCGCCCACCCACACACAGGACCAGGCGGCGCCGACGGATGTGAGGGGGTCTGGCCAACCCCCCAGTCGCGCCTTGCTCTTAAACTCCCGCTTTTCTGCCCAGCTGCCCTTGTGCCGAAGGGAGCGACGCATTTCGCCACACAACCACCGAGACCGACCATTTGGACAAACATCTATCTGTGTTCTTTCGAAATTCGACAACTCTTGAAAACACTCGGATTTTGCAGCTATTTTGACGAGCATTTGGTTTTATTTTGACATCCTCCGTTTGCGAGTATTGTTTGCCGTCTATTCGTGTTTGTGGGGCCATTCAGATCGCGATCGCAAAAAACGGGCGCTATTGTTCTCGCACCCTGGCAGCCCGCCCGACTGACCGCCATCTGCGAGAGCCTCGACCAGCCTTCCCCCCTTCCCTTCCATGCTCACGATTGAGTAAGTCGCGCCCGCCAACCCGCCCGCATTCGCAACATCGCGTGGACGCAACCTTGTTTCCTTCTTGTCGCTAACGCGCGCCCTGAAACCTTAAATCCAGATCCTTGTTTGGCAGCAACCTTCTCGGTCAGCTGCGAGCCATCGTCCACATGCCGACCGCACGCGACAAGCCAGATCCGCCTGCGCGCGACGACAAGATGCGGCCCGCGCCGACCAAGCGCCGCGTCTGCAGGCGCCGCATCACCCAGCCTGACGTCGGCTCGCTCTACGACATCCTGCACGATCATGCAGGTACCACTCTCTACGTCGTCCCCATCTGCTGGACCGACCGCCACGCCGACCTCCTTGGCGCACGCTTCTCCAAGCGCGCCGCCGTCATCACCCCCGTCCCCGAGCTCGTCCCCGGCCTGTGGCTGGAGCCCTCCAAGATGGCGCAGACCCTGACCTCGGAGCTGCACACCCTCGTGCGCGAGGACGCGACGCCCGCCCGCGCCTTCTGCAAGAACCGCGCCATGAAGCACATCCTGTCGACCCTCTTCCCTGCGACCCTGTCCCGCCCCAAAACGGGCGCTGAGCTCAACCTCTACTTTGGCCATCGCGTCTTCAGGAAGGTCGTCCGCATCCCGTGCGTGTGGAAGAGCCCCAGCAGCACCGACCTCTCGTTCGACTCCTGCCCCACCCTCCCCGCGACGTCATTCATGCAGGGATCCAAGCCTGCTCGCGACGCCGGCATGCCGATGCTCGCCTACATCAACAAGGCCCAGCTCGCCGCCATCCGCAAGAACCTCTACGGCGTGCTCCGCGGGCCCGAGAACAACACCAACGAGCCGGTCGCGAGGTTGCAGCGCCTGCGCTCCAAGCTGCTCATGCCGAAGGACGCCGAGCACGACCCCTACATCGTCGCGATGCTCCTGGCCATGGCTCAAGCGCACTTCTACCACGAGTCATCGTCGCGCTCCTCGTCGCAGTCCAGCTCGCAGGGCAGCCGCAAATCGGTCCGCATCGCGCCGCCGTCGTTCCGCGACATTAAGGTCCAGGTCATCACCCACGACGAGGGCAACGACAGCAGTCCCAACTTTGCCGTCTACACCGCCACCGTGACCGCCGCCTTCCTCGACCGCTTCCTCTCCCCGCACAAGGCGCCCAAGCTGCAACCCGGCGAGGACTCCGGCATGGACATTTCGTACACGCCCGTCAGCTTCTGGCCCATCCTCGGCCTGAAGGAGCGCCTCTCCAAAGCCCTGGGCCGCGAGATCGCCGGCGACGCCGTGTTTGACGACCCCGAGCACATCGGCCTCTGGGATCCGCTGCTGGAGCCCCAGCCGCGACCGGTCTACCAGCCCCTGAACCTGAAGCGCAGGCGCACGGATAGGGAGCCGCTGTCGCAAGTGCTCAACAGCAGCTTTGACGAGGAGCCACCCACCAGCTCGGACGATCGCCCCGTGCTCAGTCCTGCGGCTAAGAGACGGAGGACGACGAGGACGATCAACACTTTGGAGGTGTGTTGACGGAGGAGGAGATTTGCAGGGACATGACATGGGTTAGTTTTGATGTTTGCCTTTGCTGCTGCTGTCGCATGGCAAGAGAGTTTTTTATGAGTTTGGGACATGAGGACATGGCTGAATGGGTCATGGTCACGGACGTACATGAGGCATGGATATGAGGCATGGCATGGTACATACGATACCCCATTGCAACGGTTGGGTCTGGTTAGAGGAGTTTGGCTGGGAAATGCCTGGTCGACGGCAACTCTGGGGGGTTCTTTTGCTGTCATGGCAACGGCATGAGGAAATGGCATGGGATGAGGCGCTGGGTCGGTTTGCTGTGGTTGTTGCATGGGTGTCGCCTGCTTGGCGCGCTGGCCAGCGATGAGGGTCCTTGGGCTGGCGGTTTGTTAGGAGATATTCTACGGCAATATCATTGCTGGTGTATTCTGATCTGGTTGCCTGTGTCTTGAACGTGCCCTGAATGTCAGTGCCCATCCATGGCTGCTCTGTGACTTAGCTTGACTCTCTTGGCCGTCTCCTGAGACAGGTGGCGGTTCCGAGACATGATGCGGAGGGAGAGAGACCAGCAGCACCCGTGATTGTGTTGTCTCTGCCCGAGGGATCTTTGGGCTCCCTCCCTCGCCCTCTCCCTCTTTTTCGAGGGATCTCTTGGCTCCCTCCCTCGCCCTCTCCCTCTTTTTCGAGGGATCTCTTGGCTCCCTCCCTCTCCCTCATTTTTCGAAGTTCCTTTGTGTCTTTGCCTCCTCCCTGTGGTCCCTCGTCATCTCCGTGTTTGGCTAGCATGTTCAGACATCATGTGCCGTCGGCCTCCTTTTTTCCCCCGACCGCTGCTTCCCCACCCTTTCCCCATACCCCATCCAAAGTTCCAATTCTTGTCTTTCTCTACAGGCATTCCGCCATTCATCTTGTTGGTTATTCCATAACTATAGCTGTTGTTACACTACTCCGTACACGCACGGGATTTCGACTCTGGCGGATCCTGTGGAGGTAGGTTGGTTGCCTGACAAAGCCAAATCGACAGGGGTTGCATCCGTGCCGTGTGCGGAAATGACACCGAACACGAAGGAGGGCGACAGGTGTGGCGGGGTGTGTAACGTTTCGAGATTTGGGGAGCCTCATCTATATTAAGATGGACGTTAGTTATCGACGTCTGTGAGTTGGTCAGTTGGAGGTTCTGTGTGCATGTGTTCGAAGACCGTTTGTCACTGCAGTCATCACCGGTTTAAAGTTGTTGAAATTTGTTGAAATTTGTTGAGACCTCGCACTCGTCAGGCGTACCCTGTGGAGGGAATGGACCCTGGAGATGGGACCGGGAGTGTCCTCGAGGTAGACATGATTCGTAAGAAGCAATATCCGAGACTGCGGCCAGCTGCAGGTGGGAGTCAGGGGTGGTCTTGGAGACTGAGGACTGTGCCGTCTGCTGAGGTCCTGGGTGTACTGTGCAGTCTGCTGAGCCCCTGGATGCTAGGAAGGTTGAAAAATTAGACATGATACGCTGCTGCCCGACGGGGTCGGCGACAGGGTGCGGACCTGGGGTTGAAATGATTCTTTTATGGATAAGAGGGCTTGATATGGGGCGCAGGAAGTGCGAGCTGGAGATCACCGATGCCAGGTCTGCGTCACTTGGCAATGTTGGCGCAATCCACGTTATTTTCCTTCTATCTCCCTCCTCCCTTTCCTGTGTCTTTCGTTCACAGTGCCGCCTTTGCCTGCACCTCCATTGCCCCGCGCCTCCGCTTTCCCCGGCTGCTTACCGTAGTGCGGGACAGGGGTAGTCAGATCATGGTCGACGTTGACCACGATGAATAGTGGAGAAGTCGTCGAACTGAACTCTTGGTGTCTCTCAGCCCAGAGGTTACCAACGAAGTGCCATGTCTCTGATGACTCCAGCTACAGAAACTCGTAGTTTGAAACGAGCATGTGAACCTCAGATTCAGTTCTCTTGGCCTGGGACTAGACAGTCTCAGCCTCTAGGAGCGGCCGTAGAAGAGAGTCCACATGTCCAGACACTAGCACGCTAGCCCCCCTACTGCATCTGGCGTGGAGGTTATTTAGGATTGGACGGATGAGTGAATATCAGGGGTAAGTTCGACTCGGTCGATCTGCCTGCGTGCCCAACCTCCATCAGGAACAGCCTGAGGGGACAGGATATGATGGATATCACGAAGATGAAGGACGCCAGACCGCGTCATCGAGAGCCGTGATTCCCTTTTCGGAGATATGTCCGCTCATCTGCACCTCATCGGCGTCGTCGACACGCTTGTGCGTCGACAGGAAAGTTCTAGACAACTCAGCCTCCGCAAGAACGGCATCGTGACTCGCTGTAGTACCTCACCGTGACTTGCTGTACCTGAGCTGATAGACACATACACCGTCACATGTCTCACGGGAAGCTCACCACCCCTCCTTCTTCAAGCCACTATCCATGATCCCAACAGAAACAAAAAGAAGGGTTCCAGAAGCTAGCATCCCTCAACAAACGTCGAGACATCTCACGGGACCGGGCCAACCAGACACACCGGGACCTGAATTGGGTTGAAACCCAGGGACGGGGAGGGTGTGAAGGACACCTGGATGTCGTAATGTTCACATGCTCCAGAGAGAGCCTCATCCAGGACGTGCGGGGGAGGGGGCTGAAGACCGCGCTGAGGGGGGGTTGCAGGCCGAGAAGGAAGGCGGGGTTCGCGCCATCACGGCCGTCACTGCCGACAAACGAATACGCGCCGACATACATACGATGGACACGGTCGACATGGCACGGGCTGAACTGGGCTGGGTTGGAGGGGGGGGTGGTCAGAGGTAAGTTACTCCAGCGGATGAGGTGGGGGGGGGGGGGGGGGGGGACCAGGCTCTGGTCGGCGGTTCAGACGAGGGCGGAGGACGGGCGGCCGGAAGGTTGGAGGGCCAAGTTGGATAAGCCGGAAATGGGCGCGGAAGGAGCCGCAACAGCTGCCATGGGTCGTCTGCTCCGCATGGAATGAGCGAGCGAGGGTTTGGTAATCTGGCGGAGTGTGCATTCGACCATGGCCCACGTGCTAAAGTTGGCGGCGGCAAGTCCCATCAGTCGTGTCACTGCTGCCCGCCCACCTGCCGCCCAACGACCCCCTTTCTTGCCCGGCACTGCCCTCTCGTGCCTGGCAGCGAGTAAAATTTGATCTGCAGGAACCGGCAGTTCCTCGGGTTGTTGGCTGGTGGTGTTGTGAGACAGTGCTATGTAAGACTCGGAGGGTTCGGCGGCGGCGGGTGTGCGAGGGCGGGTGTGGGTGTGATATGTGGTGCAGCGGTGTAATAGTGGAACTCGAGTTGGTTCGAGAGTTGACGGTTGGCTCGAGACTGAGATGCTGCAATGTCGATGGCGGTTGGATCGGGCGTTCGGGTCGGGAGCGGACGAAGACTCAAGCAGACGCAGGGAACTAGCATCATCCCATCTGCACAATCGCCGATTAAGCCTTCACATGACGATGAGCTGAATTCCCAATCCATCTGAAGCGCTCTGGAGCCACCAGACTGGGCGGATTGCAGGCTGAAGGACCTTGCAAAGGTCGACGGTGGTGATGGGCTTGGGTTTGCTTGGGCTTGGACAAATGGCATCGGAGGTCGACGCCAAAACAGGAAGCTGACCCCGAATTCTTTCCCCGCAATCAGGCCTGCTGCACCCCATACACGCCGCTGCGGTGCCTGGCGGGGGTGGGGGATGGGACCCTGAGGGCAGGGGAGGAGAAGCGCGAGGGGATGCTTTGGGGGGGCCCCAGACCCCAGAACCGGAGCAGATTGTGGGGGTTCCATCCCATCTTTCGCTTCCAGCTTCGTGCTTTTTCTTTCTCTTGCTTTCCGCTGTTCCCGCATCCAATCCCTCCCCTCCATCCGCCCCTCCATTCCCAAGGCCCCTGGTCCTCGTAGTCGGCCTTTCAAGTTGCGCCGGACACCACACACGACCACCGCCATCCCAGCCAATACCGACCTGATGCTATTAATTATTTACACGTGCGCGCGTCTTGTGAACGGCACACGCCGCTCGCGAATCGAGATGGGCGCACGGAGAAACAAACAGCAGGGGCAGGGAACAGGGCGCAGCACGCCAGACCCTGGTCCTACCATCTCGTGCCAATGCTCTCTCTCTCACCAGCCCAAGCGAGCAAGACTGTCGCTTGCTGGTGGGCACAACCATGTCCTTGAGTTGTCGCCCATGACCATCCGCAGTAACCATGACTATGACCTTGGCCGAACAAAACACCATGCCCATGCTCACGGCCCACTTGGCTGATGGGGATGACCTTCATCCAGCAGAAAAAACTCTTCCTTGTGAGACTCACTCACAGACACTCCCCGGCAGCCCTGGCTGCCCAGGCCGCCAGAGACGATGGATGCCCTGCCCGTCCCAGGACTCCCAGCAGGTGCCTCCCCAGTCTCCCGTCCCGTCTCATCCTAGCACGCCCAATGCCCAACCCAGCATGCCGTCATCCATCCCACACCAGCGGCTGCTTGCTCCCCAGCCCAACCAGCCTGCCGCCGCTCAACGGCGGTCTAATTCCAGTGCGGACCCATCCTCCATCGTTTGGCGGCCACCTGCCGATCAGGGCGGCTGACGCTAATGCACCGTTACCCTGCCCGCCTTGTCCCTTGCCGAGGCCTACCCCCGAAGGGCCAGGCAGACGCTCGCTGCGAGCCTCCTCTTCACATGCTCGCGCCGTGCTGCTGACCACAGTGTTTGGGGCTGCCGCAGCGACCTCGACGTCGCCAATGCGACACCGCTTCTGCCATGCCACTGGCCGTCGCTACCCACCCCCGGCACCGCAGCTGGCCCCTTTCCCCGTGGGGAACACGGGAGCGGGAGTTTGGACTCGACAGTGCCTCGACGGCGCCTCAACCGGCTCTCCCCCTACCCCAGCTTTTCCTTCGTTTTCCCAGCCCGCTGACGCTGCCACCCCAGAAATGCGCCAGTTTTCGCAAACCGTGCCGCAAGAGGAGACTGCCCGACGTTGCCCTTGGCCACTTGCCCATCTCGTCTACATCTCCAATGGTGTCTGGTGGTCACCCGGAGGGGTACGTCGAGGCCATGCCTTCCGAACCACCCCCCCTCCCCCCCTCCCACTCACCCCGGGCCTGCCCTCTTTCCCGATTCCGGGGCAGTGGGGACTTCGTGTGGTCTCCAGTGTGAGGCCAAGCCCTTCGCCGTTGACATGCTGGGCGATCTACGTCTGGGGATGCGAACATACACGTGCATCGTGACAAGGGAGGCCGGGTTGCCAGCTATAACATGAGCCTCATCCTCCGCCCTTTTGTATCTCGGGGGAGCAGCGACCCTCAGCAGCCAGGGAACCTCGACTCGCCCTTCCGCCTCGATCTCGTCCATCCAGCTCCTTACTCTCTCCGGTTCTATCCCAGTATCTCCCCAACCGCCTCACCACCATGAAGGGCATCTCCGCCTTGGTCGCCGCCGCCCTCCTCGGCGGCGTTGTTGCCGCCCCCCCTGAGCCGCCCACAAATGTCATCGAGAAGCGGGCCGCCCCGACCGTCACCATCTCCACCGGCTCCGTCGTCGGCAGCTCGCGTCAGGCCACTGAGGCCTTCAACGGCATCCCCTTCGCCCTGCCCCCGGTGGGAAATCTCAGGCTCCGCCCTCCCGTCAAGCTGACCAAATCCTTTGGCACCTACGATGCCACCGGGATCGCGGCCGCCTGCCCCCAGTTCCTGGCAGACTCGGACGATAGCGGCTTCTTGTCCCAGGTCCTCAACACCGTCTCCAACCTGCCGCTGTTCCAGAAGGCCCTCAAGATCAGCGAGGACTGCCTGAGCGTGAGCGTCACGCGGCCCGTCGGCACCAAAGCCGGCGACAAGCTGCCGGTTCTGTACTGGATTTTCGGCGGAGGTTTTGAGGTGAGCCGGCTCGGTTTTGGTCACTCCCCTTTTTAGGATCATGCCCGCTGATAGGAACATTTTAGCTCGGCTGGAGCTCCATGTACGATGCCGGCCCGATCCTTTCGAACGCCATAGACATGGGCAAGCCCTACGTCTTCGTGGCCGTCAACTACCGCGTTGCTGGCTTTGGTTTCATGCCCGGGAAGGAGATCCTCGCCGACGGCGCCGCTAACCTCGGCCTTCTGGACCAGCGCATGGGCCTCGAGTGGGTGGCCGACAACATCGCTGCCTTTGGCGGCGACCCCGACAAGGTGACCATCTGGGGCGAGTCTGCGGGCGCCATCTCCGTCTTTGACCAGATGGCCCTCTACGACGGCAACAACACGTACAAGGGCAAGCCCCTGTTCCGCAGCGCCATCATGAACTCGGGCAGCATCATCCCCGCCGACCCCGTCGACTGCCCCAAGGGCCAGGCCGTCTACGACGCCGTCGTGGCCAAGGCCGGCTGCGCCTCGTCTGCCGATACCCTGGCGTGCCTCCGCGCACTCCCGTACGACAAGTTCCTGGCTGCTGCCAACTCGGTCCCCCACGTCCTGTCGTTCAACTCGGCCTCCCTCTCGTACCTCCCCCGGCCCGACGGCAAGGTCCTCACCCAGAGCCCCGATATCCTCGTCCAGCAAAACAAATACGCGGCCGTCCCCATGATCATCGGCGACCAGGAGGACGAGGGCACGCTCTTCGCCCTGTTCCAACCCAATATCACCACCACCCCCAAGCTCGTGAAGTACCTGGGTGACATCTTCTTCCACGGCGCCAGCCAGAAGAATCTCGAGGACCTCGTCGCCCTATACTCCCCCTGGGTCTGGGACGGCTCCCCGTTCCGCAGCGGCATCTTCAACGAGATCTACCCTGGTTTCAAGCGCCTCGCCGCCATCCTCGGCGATCTTATCTTCACCCTGACCCGCCGCGCCTTCCTCCAGGACACCGCACGGGTCAACCCCTCGGTGCCCGCGTGGTCGTACCTCGCCAGCTACGACCAGGGCACCCCCATCATGGGGACCTTTCACGCCAGCGACATACTGCAGGTCTTCTACGGTCTCCTGCCCAACTACGCCAGCAAGAGCATCCAGGGCTACTACGCCAACTTTGTCTACAACCAGGACCCCAACAACGCGGCGGGCGGCACCAGCGCGAAGAGCAAGGTGGCCGAGAACTGGCCGCGCTGGAATCCCTCCGACCCTACCCTGGTCAACTTCTTCGCCAAGAAGATTGAGTATCTCAAGGACGACTTCCGCTCCGACGCGTCCACGTTCATCAGTGCCAACGTTGCGGCTTTCCGCATTTGAGTTGGGGAAGGGGAATCGAGGGTGGGTGGGCAGTACAGAACAAACTCCCTTCTTGTACATATTTAGGGCAGGCGTAGCTTGTACATATGGGTTTGCATACCTGTGGGTGAGCATCGGGGCTCAGGAGCCAGGCTGCTCCGGGCCCCGGGGGGATGCTGGCGGCTGATGGACGTGTCAATAAGCGGGAGGATGATGAAATGAGTTTGTACATAGTTATGAATTAACGCTGAACAAGTATGCTTTACTCTACTTGAAGCCCCTTACAACTCGTCGTGACCAGCAGTTGGGTTCCACGGGGCCACCTTCCCCTGAATGATATCCCCCAGAAACGCCTCGACACTCGCCGCCGTGATCTTGTCCCTTCTAGTGTACGGAAACACCTCCCCATTGTTCGGGTTCTGCACCGACAGCCCCGTCGACCCGCGCCCGAGGCCCATCATCTCGGCTGCATCGGCGTAGTCGTGGGCATCGGTCGTGGTGAAATGCAGATACTCCGCGTATTTCTTTGCTAGCGGGCGCAGCTCAGCTACGTAGGCCTCTCGCGCCTTGTCGTCGCGCACGAAGTAGTGGACGATGCTCTTCTTGGTCTGCTCACCATCCGATATCAGAACGCCAATTTCCGAGTCGAAGGACGTGTAGGTAGTTGGGCTCACCTCGTAGAAAGACAGCTCGTTACGCCTCGTCAGCTCTGGTATCAGCGGCGTCGAGCAGAGTTTGACAAAGGCTTCAATGGACATGGGACCGGGGAACTCTGTCGTGAAGAGCTGCACATCGTCTGCGTTGTTGAAGCATTCCATCTGCGTGCCCTGCTGCGGTTCGGCGAGGGCAAAGGAGTAGCGGTCGCTGTACTGCTTTGCGACAATCATGAATTGCTGGCGGAGGTTGGTGCCGCGCTTGAACCGGCCAACCAAGACCACGTCGTCGATGGAGTGGAACGCGGTGGCATTCTTGTCCGTGACATATGAAACAGCTGGATGGGTTGACCTGCGGAGGAACGCCGTGATGGATGCTGCCTTTCGAGGGCCGCGGTATCGTGCTTGTGTGCCATCGGGATGGTGGAGACGGATTGTGGGAAACGATGAGACGTCAAACCGGCGGCAGACTTGGGCTTCGGCAGAGCAGTCTACGCTGACAAGCTTGTCTGTGGCCGTCCTCTGGGAGGATATCCATTCTGGTTCGAGGGCTCGACTATGCTTGCTATTCTTTGTGAGCTATAGTACTCCTACCCCTTCTCGCGGACTGGTCGCTTACTCGTTGGGCTGTTCGATGAAAGCCCCGTGTTAGTCTCCAGACTAATTGCATTAAAGTTTGAGACGTACCATGACATCTGCCATCCACCTGTCAGCATAAATCAAGACAGGCGGGAGAAGTTCGGACTTACAAGCAACGAAAACCCGCTCTTGGCCGTTCAGGATCCCGTCCAGAAGCTCTGCTCCAGACGCATGATTCCATGCTACTGACCTCTCTGTGAGCAGCAACAGGGGGAGGATGTCGTTGAACCTCATCGTTCTTAAACTTTAGGCCAGCCCAGGACCACAGAAGAAGCTGCACATTGCCTTCTCAGCAACAGTCGACGTTGGGACAGCGTGGTATTTGACGTGCGAGTGAGGTCAGCGAACGGACAGGGGTAGCTCCTAACTTGTCGCAGGGCTGCAGAAACAGGGGCCCCGATCCCACGGGTTGGGACCACCCGCCCCTGAGATAAGCATTGCAAGCTTTGGGGCGCCGCAACAGGCGTGTTTCACCTGGCCAGGATGTCGTCATCGTCGTCCGAGGGCTGGGTTCACCGCGCGGCGCGACGGTTGGGGAGAGTTAAGACCGTGGGCCGCCCTACAATTCACAGGATGCGCTCCAAAGCTTCCATCCCAGTTCCGTGACAGGTTCAAAATGCCGTCGTTACGGGCGCTTCTCACGGCATTCGGAGCCGTCACGATCTTGAACTCGGTGGCGCTGGCCAACGAGCAGCAGCAAACCCCCTTGAAGGGCAAGGACTACGTCTGCGAGCACCCATCCTACAAAGTCCTCCTCGTCTCCAAATCGCCTCTGGTCATCTACCTCCAAAACTTCATTACTCCCTTGGAGCGTGCTCACTTGCTTGATCTTGGGTTAGTCTAAGTTCCTCCTCCTTCTCAGCACTCCCTTCTGCCTTCACCTCTAATCCCTCACCCCCTCCAGAAAATCCACCTTCACCCGCAGCGGCACCACCTCCCACAACACCACCCACCCCAACAATCTGCGCACCTCGCAGTCCACCAACCTCCCCCCGTCAGACCCCGTCGTCCGCTGCGTCGAGTCCCGCGCCCTCTCCTTCCAGGGTCTCTCGGTCCCGCGCGCCCATCTCGAGCCGCTCCAGCTCGTCAAGTACGCCGCGACGGAGCACTACCACTTCCACACGGACTGGTTCACGTCGGCGGCGTACACGTCGCCCGAGGTGGGCGGGAACCGTGTCAGTTCCTTTTTTGCGTACGTCCGCGTCGAGGAGGGCACGACGGGTGGCGGGACGAATTTCCCGAGGCTGGAGGCGCCGGTAGGAGAGGGGTGGTGTGAGGAGGGCATTGTGGACTGTGACGCGCCGTGGGAGGAGGGGTTGACGTTTCGGCCGGTGGAGGGGAACGCGGTGTTTTGGGTTAATTTGGATGCAGAGGGGAGGGGGGATGAGACGGTGCTGCATGCGGGCTTGCCGGTGGTGGAGGGGGGGAAGGTCGGGATGAATATTTGGACGAGGGAAGGGGTTGTGGGGGAGGCTGGGGGGAGGTGAAGCTGTTGGGTATGAGGTTGTGCATGAAATCTGAAGAGAACTGTTCTGTCGTCGTCTCTGCCTCCTTGTTTGTTCGTCTAGTGAAATGTTGGCATACAAGACATCCCGGAAGCTCCTGGGCTCAGTTTCACCTTCTATTTCCCCTGCCTACTGCTCTGCCTATTGCCCTTCCCCTTTCTCTTCCTATTACTTCTTGTTACTATCCCCGTTTCCCTCCATATTGGTCCCCCAGTCCGTTCTACACCTCATTACATGCGCCGTTGATAGCTCCTACATCCATCTTCGTCAGGCCTACCGTTCGGACGCCGTCGCCGCAGTTGTAATACTGGTTCATCCAGACAATGTCTGACTGCTGATCAAAAACCACTGTCCACGCTATAGTAAGCACCGTGGTCACGACGTAGGACGACGCCATGAGGGAGTGGAACAAGCAGCGGTCAACTCACGGTAAGCTCCCCGGAGAAACGTGTTCCCAAGCACATAGTCCGCCGCCCCAACGTCGGCGGGCTGCACGCCTAGCAGGCAATATCCCGACTGCGACGTCTGCAAGATGAAGTCTTTAAAACGCACGTTAATCACCATCTTGCCACGGTTAAAGCCAAAGTCGATGGTGCCCGGGGCGTTGTGCCAGGCACAATCGACGACGTAGTTGCCCGCGGGGTCGACGGTGGCCTGGAACTGCTGCGCGATGATGGCGACGAGGTCGCTGCGGAAATAGGACAGCGCCGACCCCGTGTCTAGGAGCACCGGCATCACGAAGTTCGGGGTCGTGTACACGACTGGGGATTTGTTCGGCATGTGCAGGCCGACTGATGTGATGTTGACCCAGTATCTGTTGGCAGTGTGTTAGCCGGGTTGTGTCATTGTAACGTATGGTATGAGGGTTCTGACTGAATCCAGCGGGGGTCTTGATCTTCGATGGAGGGCCAAATTTTGACAGGCTCGAGGGGGCCGCCAAACTTCCACCGGTTGACGCCTCCGAATATGATCTCGGCTGGGCGGCGGTTAGTCGAGGTACATGCACCAGAAAGGTTTAGAGGGAGTGACATACCAAAGTTATCGCCTTCTCCCCCCAAACCCAAACTGAATATAGGGGCGTTGATCTTCTTCTGGGAGACCATGAGGTTCAGCACGCTGGGATAATTGATGGTATATGGGTAGGCATATCCCAGGCCCATGATGCCGGAGAAAGCGTAGTAGCTGTCGTTGGCCACGGCGAACTGAACCTTTGGAAGTGTGAGCACTGATCTATCCGTCAGCCTGCTCTATGCCACCCTTGAGCTTTAAAATAGGTGACAGCTCACATGCAACGTTCATCGTGTCAGTCCAGTAACTGCCCCTGACACCTCCCGTGCCGTAGGTAAGCTGGAAGTCGCGAGAAAGGGCGGTCGCCGTGCTGGACTTGTTGGGGTAGTAGAACCCATGGCTCTGACAGAGTAATTCCGAGTTTGAGGCTTGGCAGTTGGGGTTGACCCAGAGCTCGTAGGAGCCCGTGTCAAGGAGCACCTTGACCTTCTGGGGCGGTGTCCCAATTTCCACTACAGGTGTAAGGGTGGCCATGGCCTTGTCAGCGCCCGTGCCCGGGGTTCAGGAGAAGGGTAAGGAGAGGCATACGTTGCATGGCGTATGCAACACCGCCCTCCAGATCGGCCAGATGTGACCATCCCCATTGGTAGGTCCACGGTGTTTGCCTCGGAACCAGCTCGTGTGAGGTTGCCGTCCTAGAGGCTGTTTCCTTTACTACCGACGCGGGGTGCTGGCCATTAGAGCCTGCTGGTGCACACCACGGCGGCAGCGGCTGGGGGCCCTGCGTCCCTGGAGGCCGGCGCCCATGGCAGCCCCTTCTCCTTGGCCCCGTCCCGTTGAATCTGTGTCTAGAAAGCGGCATCCGCACATATCCCGCCGTGACAGCGCCACCATTTGGCTCTGCTGCGTTGGCCGCGGCAGGTTGAGCGGGGTTCGAGAGAGCGGCGCCGTGGCAGGAGGCAACGAGAGGTAGGATCCATAGTAGAGTTTGGCAAAGCATCGTAAGACACGAGGTGGACGTTGTTGAAATCCTGGCGAGACTGCGTCCGAGAGCAATAACGATCGTCGAGCTACACGGTACGGAGTATTAAGCCCCTAGTCTTCAAGCCTTCGGGACTTCACAGCTCGGTGCCCACAGCGACGTTGTTGAAGGTGATGGACCGTTATGTCCAACGCGGGGAGCACGACGCGCGTTGGTTCATGTCGGCACGTTGAACCAACAGAGACGAGCAGCACACCACACCAGTCACGCAAAGTTTGGTGCCGGCAGGCGGAGGCGGAAACGAGGGCCTGGGCAGTGGAGGCGCTCGGAGGATATACACCAGCTGCAGGTTTCCCGTCGCCCACACCCGCGCGATTGGCCCAACTTGGGCATGATCTTCTTGCCTATAGGCGGGACATTTGACGGCTCGAGCGGGTGAGCCTGTCAAGCGGTGGATGTAAGTCTTGGCCCAACGAGAGCTCGCGCACCAATCAGTTCGATTCCGCCGAGACGGCAATGGTGTCTTGGGCGCCGTGATCGAGTCGGGATCTGGGATTGCTTTTACCCGATCCGGGGGAAGAGGAGTAATAAACTCGAGGATATTGCCGTGGGGCGCGAAGGCGGGTAAATTCAACCGCGCTGTGTCCTGGGAACGAGGAAAGTGGCGCGTTGCGTGTGGGAGAGTCCTAAGTTTCTTGCCATCTTGTGGTTCTGACAGCCGCCAGGAGTCCAGGGTGTCGTTCGTTACTACGGCAAAGGGTCAGCCAAGGGACCATGGCAATGGCAACGGCAACGGCAATGACACAAGCGGGTATCTTCAAACGCTGGCTCAAGGCGCGCTTGGATACTGCCACCCACCGTTGGTTTAGGAGGTTCGTCGACTGGAGGGTAGGGGAAGGAAGAGATGGGGGTTCGGCCCACTAGAGACTAGAAAATAATAGGAAGTTAGCTAACAAGCGGAGCCCTCTCTACTACCTTCCTGGTAAGTTCATCTCGAAGTGCTTGTGCTTTCACATGCAAGAGGTCGTGTTAGGGGGCTTCGCTTGCAGGGATGATGGGGGCTGAGGGAAGGCGGTCAGGGGGCCGGGTTGGTGATCCAAGACAAATGCCGACTCAACCATAAAAGCTTGTTTCACCTGGACCCGTGGTTCCTCGGTTTCCTATTCCAGTGCAACCAGCTAAGGCAGAGTCAAATTGAGGAAGTGGTGGGGAGAGTGGGAGAGGGGGCGCTGTGGTGGAGCCGGCCCGTCTTAGAGCAGGGAAACGCGGGCAGCCTCCAGCAAATCGGAAGCCATAACGATTAATCGGGTATGGTGTAGCGGTAACATCGTTGACTCTCACTTCTCAGGAGTGACTGCTTTCTCAACAGCCCCGGGTTCGACTCCCGGTATCCGAGTAAGATGTTTTTTTTCCTGATTTCACTTTTTGCTTGGGGAGATGATGGGTGCAAGTAGCGACGTGAAAGAGAAATCGTATTTATTGTACGCCGCATCCTTTTACGCGCCCTTCATGGCAACCTCAGGAACAAGTCGCGCAGCTTCGGGTAGTTAGGGGTGCTGGAAATCGTCAGTGTCTGAATTGACCTCTGGCCCCCTGTTTAACTGCGGACAGACTTACCCAAGTCCTGTGACGGGGTCCCATCCCTCCGTGGCTTGAAATCCGTCTGCTCCACAGCCAGGATTTGATCCCTCGGTGATGTCTGTGAACACCTCGGGATGCTCGTACTAGACAAGGAGGATCAGCACCGCAATTGGACAGGCGAAACGGGGAAAGGGGCACCAAGAACGCACAAACACCTGGTTGACAAACCCAATCGGGCTTTTGCCAACGGCGAGCCGTTCCTCGTTGAGCAAAGTTAGGATGGACGCCCAGATTGGCGTGGAAACCGACGTGCCATGCATGCGGTTCGGGTACCCCCTGAGCACGACGCGAAAGTTCTCCCCCATGGCTGCAACATCCGGGTATCCCCTGCCGGCAATATTGAACAGCTTCCCCGGAGCTGGCGGCGGCCGCAGGCTAGCAAATCCCCAGCCACCGACACTCACATACCCCTGGGCCGACGCGTTCGTCCGCTCCAGATAGCCCTTGACATGCTTGTCCTGCCACTTAGGCCGCTCAAACACGTTGGAGAACCCGCCGCCGGACGCGAACGACTCAGCCGCGACCTCGACGAGCTTGCCCACATCGGAGGGGCTGACATACTCGGGCTCCACGAGCGAGGTGGCGCCCACGCTGAGGACGTACGGACAGTTGCCCATGACGCGGGGCGAGAAGACGTTCTGCGCGTCCCCGAGGCAGCCGGCGGTGGGGTTCAGCCAGCGGCCGCCGACGCCGTAGTCACCGCTCGATTCGACGACGGTCACGCCCTGCAGGCCGAGCTTCATGATCTCGAGGCACTGCCGGCGCATGTAGCTGGCGGGCCACGAGTGCTCGGTGCCCGAGTAGCTGATGGAGATAACGCGCGTAGGCGGGTAGCGCCCACACATGAGCGCGCCGTGGTAGCCGCCCTGCGTTGAAGCCGCGTTTGGGTTGGGGTACTCGGGGTCGCGGCAGGCGTCGCTCGCGCAGTTGCCCGTCTGGTTGAAAGCGGAGAGGTGGCAGTAGGATTCGTCGAGGGCGTCGAAAAAAGCTGGGGGGTGGGAGATTAGCGTTGAGGGTAAAAAGGAGAGTGTGAAGAGGGGCTGGTGGCAAGCGGCCGGGGATCGTACTGTTGAAGAAGCCTGGGTACTTGCTCCCCGCGCGGAGCTGGTCTTTTTGGTACCACTCGTCGTCAGTCTGGAAGAGGACTGTCTTTTGCGGCCAGATGAGCGGGATGGCCACTTGGAAATCAAGGTCGGCCTCGTCTCCCGCTTTGGTTGTGTCGTTGGTTGGACCGGTGGCGCCGTTGATGGAGCGGAGTTGAGGGTGTGTGCCCTTGGGGACCCAGCTGTGAGGCTGTCAGTCAAATTCAGTGTGTCCAAGGAACAGGGGGCGTAAGAAAAGCATACGGGGCAATGTATTTCCAGTAGTTGTCGAGGTCTTCCTGGCTGTAATGTTGGTTCAGCCCTTGGAAGATGCCCAACTCGTTGCCTTTTGCCGCCTTGGTGCCGTTTGGGATTTGATACTGGGCTGCTCGATGGTCAGACGTTCCCTTTGGTGAACCTGAGAGACACCGAGCATCTGAAGACTTACTCCTGATGCAGTGTGCCGTGATCTCGTCGCTGCATGGTCCCGTCACCTTGAAGATACTGTTGTCGACTTCACTCTGTGTCGGCTCCGGAGCAACTGACGTCGTCGTTGTCGGGCGAGGTGTGCAAGTCGGTTTCCCAGGCGTTGGCTTTGTCTTGCCACCACTCTTGCCCTTACCGCTGTCCTTCCCCTTACCTCCCTTCCTCCCCTTGCCCCCGTTTCTGGCCTTGCCCCCCAAATCTCCTGTCAAGTGTCTGCGGTCAAGCATCCTCTTGGTGATCTTCTCCTCGCTACCCCCCGACATGAGCTTGATGCCAGGGGTGATGTAGTCAATGTGGCCCGAGACGTTGTGCGGGACGTGGTATCTAGGTTGGAGTGAGTTGAGGGTTCCTGAGCAGCAGCAGAAGAAGGAACTTACTGCGAACAAGCAATGTTCTTCACCCCGGTCTTGAGATTCTCAAAGACATGAAACTTGGTGAGGAGCAGGTCCTCAACCTCGTCGGCTGGCGCATCAAATTGGATCCACTGTCTCGACAACCATCATGGAGACGTGTTAGCCGTCCTGATCGTCGATTCTCTGCCTTGGGGTCATCAGCTGTTGGAGGGTGCAGGGCTACCTGTTTGTTTGCAGACCGCGACAGCCGTTTTTCATCAATGCCGGCCGACACCAGCCAACGCTTGACGTTTTCAACCGAGTCGTCATGTGGCGCGAACAACTCGATAACTTCACTCCGCGTGAGGTGTTTCCCGTAGTTCGGGGAGCGAGGGTTGGATCTGGAGTTGTGTTGGTAAATGTGTCTCAGTGTCAGTCGGAGCAGGTGACTTACATGTCCATCAGCCGCTCGTGGCCAGCGTCCACATTGGACTGCCTCAACCCGATCCGCACGGGGAGCGTCGACTCGGCGTGTACGAGGTCACGCTTGACCCAACCCTCCAAATGACCCTCTGCATGCCGCTCGTGGACGACGTGTGACGGCGGCACCCGCCGTGGCGAGAGTCTATCTCTGCGGTGAACCCGACCCCCTGAGGCTGGCAGGACAAGGCCAGAGATGGCCGCGAGGCCCAACAGTGCGCTCCGGATCTGCATTTCGATGTCCACCGCCACCAGCCAGAGGGTTCCTAAAACGAGAGAAGTTGGACAGATGGGCGTCTGGCCGAGAAAACGAGGCCATCGTGAGCTGCGGTGGACGACTTACATACAAACAAGACCACGGTGGCCAACCTGGACAAGGGAGGTAACGGCCCGCTGTGTCTATTTTCGTACCTACACGGAACCATCTTGGCAGGGATGGGAATTTATTACGGTATACTACGCCCAACGCTGCAAAGGGCCTCGGCCTGGAACGTCTTATAATGCAGCCGGATAAAATGCTACCCGTATTGCGGTACCGGGCCCAGCACCCAGGGCCAAGGTGACGCTGAGGGCTATGTAGCCCCCTGCGACCGCAATAAAGCCCCGAGACCAAACGGGCAGAGGACAATATGTTCCGTTGCTAGCGTGGCGCACTCATATAAGATGCGCTCTACGTGGAACCAGCTCGCTCCTTTCGGTGCGAGTGGCGAACCTGGTTGTCGTCTTGGGGTTGCACCAGTCAATTCTTAAATGCAGAGCCTCGAGGCACAAATCCGGGGAGGACCATGGCAGGACCGTGGGAACGATGGATGCTCGGTCGTATCTGCAATTAATCGGCCCCGACGCGGCCTTTATTACACAAGCTGACAAGCCAGACGTGCTGCAGGATGAGTTAGCAGGGAGGTTGGCAGTAGCGATACCTGCCAGAGAGGTAGGATCCCGTCGCCCGCCCTCCCTTCCCGGCGATACCCTCCTCCCCATACTCCGATCTTTGTTACTTCTTATTCCAATGTGTCCTCATCGCTACCCCTCCCCCGACCGCAACACAGATACGTCCCATGGGCTGGAATGTCGTACTGGTGCTCTGTGGGAGACACAGAACCGAATGTGGTGATCAATTCCGTGGTGGTTGTCGTGTATGTGTGGGAGGAAAAGCCCTGCGGGGTTTCCTCCCCGTGGGAGGCTTGTGGTCGGTCTGGATGTGGGCCCATGTGGGGCGCCACCGCAGTGGGTGCGACATGCTCCAGGTCCAAATCTTTGACTCGTCTGCGACTCTGTCGATGATCGTGCAGAGATAATGCAATAATTGCTGAGTGTGGGTACCAAGTACCTTGGAATCCGGCGTAGAAACTCTTTCACCTCCACAGCAGGCAACGGCAGCTCAAGGCTGATGTTGGAGATGTGGATGTGTTAGAGCGGCTCAGTTGGGCGATGAGAGAGGTGTCAAGATGATTTAGCGGCTCAGCGCCAGTCTCGGGAGGGCTCCAGCCACAGATGGCATTCGTCTTGCTACCACGCTCTGCGGCGCGTGCCCGTGGCAGGAGGCTCAACGACCAATGTGCTTGGGCGTCATCCCGTCCCCTGGGTTGCGAGATTAGGTTCAGGCAAAGAAAGGTTTACACCGCATCCAGATCTCTCCTTCCCCGAATCCAGGAGCAGCCTCTCATTGTCCGACAAGTTGTCCGCCAGCCGGGAGAGGCGGCCACCAGAACGACGTTCCATTAGTACTGGAGGGTGTTGAGAAAGGCAAAAATCAGTTTCCATTAAACCTGCCAGGTACCGTGTTTACCCCAGCGGTAGAAATCCAGCCTGTTGACCTTGGCTAACTAGATAATATTACACCATAACCCACAATCCAAAACACCATTCCCATTTTTCCCTGACACTTAACCCGTCGACTGCTTGAAGTCGGTGTGCACGCGGATCCCGTGCAGCGGCACCTCATCACCGCTCAGACTCTCGCCATCGCCCTTGCCCGGGTGGCTGGTCACGGTGTACCCGTAACCATGCTTGGGTCGCAGTTCAGCATCGGGTGCCCGCGTCGTGTCGCCCGACATCTGGCTGTCCGGCAGACGGTAGAAGCCGGCACCGCCGCTGGCCTTCATGGCCTTTTGCAACTCCAGGTCGGCGCCGTCGCGCATCGACGCCGTGCCCGACTGCCCTGCAAAGTTCTTGGACGAGCCCGTGTTGTTGGTGCGCTCGCCGCGCGTTGTCAGTAGCGTGCGCTTGATGCCGAGCTTGGTGGCGCAGACAGCGAAAACGGGCCCGAGGGTAGGCAGGCAAGCCGACACGATACCCGCCGACATCTCGATGGCGGTCCACCCGACGGTTGGCGCGAGCGTGTAGGTCGGGTCGCCGTTGCTGTAGGAGAAGAGGACGCTGAAGCGGTAGGCCGAGGCAAAGACGACGCTGGGAAGAGTTGATGGTTGGCGGGTGAACTATGACAAAGAGGAGAGAGGGGGAGGGGGAAAGGAGAGGTCACATACAAGAAACCCAGGCAAAATGCAAACGTCACACCGATTTTCTCGGGCTTGCGGAGCTGCAGCTTCCAGACCTGGGGGATAGGCAGGACCAGGATGGCAATGTCGGACAGGATGGTGGAGGCGGCGTTGGCGATCCAGGTGCCGACCTGATCAATGCAGTGCCCCGGCAGGTCCGGATACCACAGCTTCTCGACGGGAACGCAGATGAAAATGAACAAAAAGGTGATGGTGATGACCCAGGCGATGACGAAGGCCCCGATGCCGTAGGCCATGTTCTTGAACAGGGGAAACCGGAACACGCGGTAGTACATCAACAAGACGCTCAGCTTGGTCCAGACGAGGTTAAAGGCGTAGAATATTTCGGCCGCGACGAGGAGCTTGGCCATACGGACAATGTCGTCGAGGGGGACCTTGTCGGCGTGGATGCCCATGCCGGCCGAGTACATGCCGAAAATCAAGCCGACGACGATGAAATTCCATGCCTGAGTGGGTCAGTGGGGGATCACCGACGGCGTGATTAGAACACCGGGGCATACACACCAGCGAAAAGATGATCATGTAGTCATCCCACCAAAGCTTTTGGGCCTTGATATGGCGGCTCAGCAGGCGCAGGCCCACGGCCACGGTAGCCAGGGCAGTGACCGAGGTCACGACCTCGACGGTCCATGGTTGGAGGTTGTGTGGGTTGTACCCCGAAATTCCTGGGAGGACCGAACCCGACATGGTGGTGGTGTTGTTGGATGGGTGATGGGGAGGGGCAACGTCGAGGTCTTTGGGAGCCCGGGTCCCGGCAGGATTTTGAGTTTCCACGAGTCGTCCCGGCGGCATGGGTCAGCCTGCAGGGGAGGGCGTATCCTGCGCGGCGTTGCCATTACGAGAGTCGAGGTCCTGTCAATCCTATGCAAAACGGGGTTAGTGTGTGGCACCCCCCCTGGCCACCGGTGGGTGGCGAGGTTGATCGAGCATGGCATTCGAGAATGCAACAACCTGTGCGCAACTGGCCGAGACCTTGCTTGCACCACGCGTGGCCCAGCCACGTGCGTTCGGCAATCCCCTGGTAACCAGTCACCAGTTACGGAAGACTGCGGAGTTTGCGAGTTGGCAGTGAGAAGAGCATGCTGTGCAGTTTCAGCTCATCATCACGGCCATCTCCCATTCTTCTCACTACTCCCACACTCTCCCTCGACTTTCTTATCTCGCTCTCTTTCTCTGCTTTTCCTCCGGGATGTTCGTCACCACTCCATCTGGCTTAGTGGCCCGGCCCGGGTGATCCTGCAGCTGGTGGGGGTGCAGCTCTTGTCAGGTTACCCCTTCCTCCGTTGCATAAGTGAACAAGGTCCATCGGGCCACTGGGTGGACAGGAAACCACTTCCTCGTTTGTCCACGATCTCCAGGCTGGCTTGGCAGTCCAAAGAGCGTTGAGGGAAAAAGGGGCGACTCCGCTCAGGGGCTCCACCACCTTTGGGGCAATTGCGGCACTTGCCAGCTTCCGAGTAGCGTTGCCGTGGGGCGTCTTGGCCACCCGTTCGTTCAGTTGAGCTTGCTTTTTTGCCTTCAGTGGCAGCCGCTAGTCGGGACGAGGCCACACGAGAATTCTCAGCTCACCCAACTGGACTCCCAAGGTGGCAAAGAAACCCGTTCGAGAGACGAGACATCGAGGGGCGGGGAAGTGGGAATAAGTAAAAAAAATCACATGCAGTAATGCAGCAACGAGACCAAGAAGCAAAGCTGGAAATGCCTAAATCTCCACAATGGCTAGCTCGACCGAACCCGGCCTAGCCGACGCAACGCAAGCACCCTCCCGGAATCAAGCCCGGGGCTAGCGGGCGGGGTATGGCCTCTGCCCAGACCTCGCTTGTGCCGTGGAAGTGCCTAGCGGCGACGCGAGATGTCCCCGGACGCCGGAACCCCTCTCTCTGGCCGCACCAAGCCGCCGAGCAGTCGAGATGGGCGACGCCCGCATCCACATCCCCTTCCCCTGCCTGCGGTGTGTTGTTTCAGACTCCTGGCTTTCCTTCCCCCCTTCATCCTTCGCCGCACCGCCTTCTTTCCAAGCCGCCACCTCGTCAAGCCAAGCCCAAAAAGAAAGCAACTCGCTCTCGCATCACGCTCCAACGTTACTTCCGGTGTAACTGTGCAACTTGCAGAACGCCCGCCGCTTTCATGGCCGCCACCACCACCGTCACCGTCCCGCACCTGGGCGGCATCACAGCCGGCTATGCCCTCTCGGGCGGGTCCTACGACGCCTCCAAGCCGACATGTGTACTCATCAACTCCATGTGCACGACTGTGTCCCTGTACAAGACGCAGTTCGCCAACAAGGAGCTGACGGATGCCGTCAACCTGCTGGCCATCGAGCCGCTTGGCCACGGCGCCACGTCGTGCCCGACCGAGCACTTCACCTACTGGGACACGGCCGTCATGGCCCTCCAGGTGCTCGACAAGCTGGGCATCGACAAGGCCTACGCCCTCGGCACCAGCCAGGGCGGCTGGATGGTCGCCCGCATGGCGCTGCTCGCCCCCGGGCGCATCCAGGGGCTTCTGCTGCTCGGCACCTCGATGGACTTCGAGTCGGCCGACTCGAGGAGCAAGGGCTGCTGGGACCCCAAGACGCTGCTGACGCCGTTCTACGACAACTGGTGCAGCCCGACCCCGACGCCCGACTTTGTCGTCGACGACGTCTGGTGCGGCATGGTGGCCACGCTCGGCTTCGGCGCCGCAGGCACGGCCGAGCTCGTCTCGTTCTGGACCGAGACGGTCAAGACCGTGTACACTGGAGACGAGGGCAGGAAGAAGCTCAAGATGGCGCTCGCCTGCCTGCTGGATCGGGACGGGCTGCTGCGCCGCGTGCGGGATATCGTCTGCCCGATCCGCTGGCTTCAGGTATATGCCACCCTTTCTGTCTCCCAACCCCGTGGATCTTGGGGCTAATCTGTGTTTTCCTCTCAAAGGGCACCGAGGACGCGCCGTATGGCACCCAAATCCCTGTGGAGCAGATCAAGCTCTTCACCTCGTCCAAGGACGCGACCCTCACCATGATTGAGGGGGGCAACCACTACCTGAACGCGACTAACCCCGCCGAGGTTGCGACGGCCTTGCTCGACTTGGTTAACAAGTACAAGTGATTGGCATTAGATGTGGAGAAGATCATCATTCAGCTAGTTAGCGTGATACCCCTGGGTTGAGATACCTAGACAATGACTTCTGTTTCCGTTCTGCCACCGCAACAATTCTCGACCTCCAAACAATGCGATCGTCGATGAGCTCGATGTCCCGATCGGTCCGGGATCAGAAGCCACGCTAAGCAAAACTCGAGGATCTGTGACAAACTCGCCAGGGCACAGTCCGAAGACCCCTGGTTTGAGACAAAGCCACAAACAATGCATTGCGCGATACCCCGCCTGCAGCCATCTGGAACGTGGGGACAGCCACTCCCCACTCCCATGTCTCTGGCGCTCACGCCCGACGATCCGCGGTCTAGACCGATCGTTCATCAAATTCAGCGAAAAAGCGAGACATGTTCTTCGCCCACAGGACGGCGGCTGTTGGCATGTGCTGAAGAAAACATCTAACCACCAGGCAAGCAGCCAACCGGCATTTCAAGTGCTGTGTATCTGTAGTCTGGCTTGCCTCGAGTCCAGTTGGATACAAGGGTTTGTGTTCGTCATCAGTGCGCCAGTGTGAAATGGCGCCGCCAGCAAAAGCAAACAACGAGTGCTTCCCGCAAGCCGCCCGCATCGGGCGGTGGGGAGGGGATTGGCGATCGGAGAAGACAACCTTACATATAAACGCCGTGGCTGCTGCCTCGCGGGGGTTCGTCAACGAGGTGCTTGTTCATCCCTGTCTTGCACCCTCCGACTTTTCTAGCAAATTGAGGACTCTCGCTCCTCGATCACGGCAACCGCCACCATGCGTTTGGCCGCCGCCATCGCTTTCTCTCTCGCGGCTGCCGCTGCCGCGGCGTCTGCTGTGTCTGACACAGGTGGCGTAGCCTTGGCCCCTCGCCAGGCCGAATAGCACGCGGACTGCGGCTGTTATGGCATGAATGGGAATAGGCTTTGGGTCGATAGCAAGATTTGCTGTCTTCTTGTGGTTGATGGTGTTGCGGGAGAAAAAGACGGTGTAATAAGTCATTCCCTATCTTGCTCGGGCTAACTGCGTAGCTTTGGTACCCGGAACTGATTCTTTTTTGCTGCCTGGATTAGGAGTACTACTGCAAAACCATTCGGACGCAGGTAACTAGTTATCCCTTCTTTTAACATGTGCTGTTTGCTGGCGATTTTCGTCAAGGGGGCTAATAGCATGGAGAGAAGGCGGAGAGCAAGCAGGCGGCAAGGCTGGATGTCCTGGAATGAGCCTGTGGGATCGTTTACTGTATTACAATAATGAGGACATGAACCATGGTTCTGTCTCCAAGTAGCCTACAGTCGTGTGGAAAGAACTCGTTGCGGATGTCTGGCGTGTCGGGGGACTGCCAACAACGTTCAACGGCTTTCTCATTGCGTTCGAGCTGATTTGTCTCTCCCTATGCTAGTACCGACCGCAAATCCCTCAGCGGCAGTCTAAAATACAACGAAATATCGCCCTTGTGGCCGTCCATGCATCCGTTTCCCCGTTGCCTCTCTGACACGCTTACATCTCCCAAAGCCCATAGGACTCATTCCCTTTCTGTTGCTGGTGTGAACCAGTCTGTTCCACACCGTTCCACCAGCCCAGACCGTCCACACTGCCCGCAGCTTTGTTCTTTGTTCTTTGGTTGCAGGATATCTTCCACCTACAGCCTGCAGCCTGCAGCTTGCAGACCTACAACCAGCAACCAGCAACACGCATCACCAGTTCTCTGTTCCCTTGCGTGCGCGCAACACTTTCCCCTGCTCTAACTCATCCTTAAGGCTTCGCGATCTGCTCCTTGCGGAAGAACTTGAAGAATCCCACCGGAATGACCAGCTGCAACAGCAGACACACCCAAAAGAAGGGGTTGACCAGCCCCGGCATGATACCTTGAGAGAAATCCGGGAACGTGCCATGCGGCGACAGCGCGTTAGGGCTCGTTGCTCGGCATAGCATGGTAAATGCACTGCCGAGCACCTGCGCACCCACCAGCACGGCGACCACATGGTGTCGCGTCAGCGTCGCGAGCAGCAGCATTCCCAACCCAACCCCCTGGATGTTATCCAGCACCCCGAGCCACAGCCACAGGCACCGCGACACCACCGCCGACCACACCGGCCCACCCACCCACGGCAGATACCACCCGATCCCGCTGGTCCCCCAAAACTCCTGCGCCCACCTCGGCGCGCACAGCCCAATCGCAAAGATGGGCATCAACCACGTGTGCGCGTCCGCCAGCCGCGCGAAAACCCTCAACACACCCGCCCACAAACCGACATAGAACCCCAAGGCAAGCAGCAGCACTCCCCACCGCGGCACGTGCTGCGAGGCAAACAAAAACTGCCAGCTGCGTCCGTACTGCGCCGACAGCCAGTAGTTCTGGATGACGGCCATGGCCAGGAACCACGGCACGACCCGCCGGCGGTACAGCGAGATGTAGAAGCCCGGAATGGACGCGGGGGCCTGTCGGTAGCAGTCGGGCAGGCCGAGGTAGAGGGTCACGCCGATGGCCCAGAGGAGGAGCGCGAGCGGGACGCCGATGGCGACGCCGCGGGGGATGGTGGAGGCGGTCAGGAAGGCGGTCGGGGTGGCGGTTGTGGTCGAGGTGATGGAGCCCCAGTACCAGAGGCCGATGGTGTAGATTTGTGCCAGGCCAGAGACGGTCAGGGCGCGGGTGATCCATTGTTTTGTTGGGGTGCCGCCTGCGTGGGTGGAAAAGGGGAGCGTTAGTGTGGGGCTGTTCAGGGGCAAAGTAAACAAAGGGATGAGAGGACTTACCCTCGTCGCCAAAGTTCAAGGCAAACGAAAGAATCCCACTGCTGGCGCCGGCCGCATAGAAGCAGGACGCCGCGTCTCCGATCTTGCTGGCTATGTCCCTGTCCGAGACGAGCGGCGCGATGCCGATGAACATGAAGGCCAGCCCGTAGAAGAGCCACGGGGCGGACAGGGCGTAAACAGACTTAAAGTTGCGCTCCAGGGCCCACCAGATCAGAGTCATGGCCATGTAAGTGCCGGCGATCATGTACAGCTTCTCGGCTGACTGGCTCGTCTCGCCCGTCAGGAGACCGATCTGGTACGAGCTGACAGAAATGATTTGGCCAAAGGCGAGGAGGAACGAGTAGATGGGCCAATCACCGAGGCGGATGGACAGGATTCTGGATCAAGTCAGTAAGAAAATGATCACCAAGCAGCGATTATCCAAGCTTACTTACTTTTTGATCCCAGTCGGCGCCTGGTACCCGTCACCCAGCAAGAACTCGTCATTGGAGTACTTGGGCGGCGGCGGCGATACCCCCATGGGCGACCTGGCCAAGTTGCTCGACGTCGCGCTGCGGTGCCGTTGCCGCCCCCGACTGATAACAGATTCGTTCCGCCTTTGATCCTCCCTGGACTCGTCCCGCTTACCAACCGGCTTCCCATTGCCACCACGTCGGCCAAGCTTGGCATCCCTGTATCTCGCGAACCACTCCTTCTCGCTCTTCTTGAGGAACGTCTCGATGCATAGGTCGCCGATCGAGTTCTGGGCGTTGAGCCCGTCGAGCATCTCTTCAAACATGGCGTAGTACTCGCCGCTGCCATCGTTGAAGAACTGATCGACCTGCTGCAGCTTGAAGTCTTGTCGGTCACCGACCACGTCGGGGAGACTTAGCAGGCTGCTGCCCAGAGGACGGGGCGGGGCCAGCCCGTACACGCTCTCCCTCTGGGCACGGATGCCGAAGCTGTCGAGGCTGGCGGTGCTTGCGCGGGCAGTGGAGGTGCTGTCGACGCTGAGCTTGGAGTTTGCAGCGGGATCGCCGAGTGCGGCGGACACGGCTCCTCGTCGTGGAAATGGCAAAGACGGGATGTTGGGGTTATTGATCAAGGGCCACGCTGCTGTCGGTGTCGTGACTGGCGACTGGCTGATGGGGCTTGTAGTAACCGCTGGGCTGTAGATCGAAGCAGACCTTGGCTCAGCACAAGTCGCCGAGCTGCTGAATGAGGACGGTGGAGATGGCGGTCGGGTTCGGTTAGGGACAGGACCGAGCGCCTCAAATTTTCTCTTCCTCGCCTCCTTGTTGTGAACCCGGATCGACTCGCTGTACAGTTGGTCCAGCTGCTTGATCCACTGCGCAACAGGGAACCGCTGCTTTGCGCTCGACGCGCGCATCATCGCCCGCTTGGCGGGTTTGCAGTCCAGAGCCGAGATAATGGCCTGCCGGAACTGCTGCAGAAGATGGGAGGGAGTCATGGACTCGACCGTGTACCAGAACCCAGGCATCTGTCCCAAGCCGCCGACGCGCGCTCCCACGCCCAGCGCCCCCTTCCTTCCGAACTCGACGGCAACCAGGCCGAAAGGCTCGTCACGCGAGGGAATGAGGGCAAACTCCGCTCCGCTGAAGATGCAGGGGGGAAGCTGTGTGAACTCGGGCTTGCTGAATACCCGTTTGGGATACTTTTCCATGAGCTTCTGCAGCTTCAGGGCTGCAAATCGGCCGTAGAGGTCAATGACGGGACCAACGCAGATAAGTTGTGTCTTGGGGTGCTTTTCCAAGATGCCGGGGAAGATGTCGGCGATCAGATCTACGCCCTTCTGCAGACTCCAGCGGCCGACGAAAACGAAAAGTTCAGCTTCAGGGTCGACCTCAAGACCAGCCCACTCTTGGGCATGGCAACGGAGATTCGCCCTCTTCTCCTCGAAGCTCTGGTCAACATCGGCATCCCCGGGCTGATCGATCGTACCAGATTCGGGACTCCATTCAGCTGTATCAGATGGGTCGGGGTTTGGTAGCTGGCCGATGTTCTTCAAACTCCAAAAGATCGGATACCGTGCGAGGGAACGGTCACCGTACTTCCTGGACACGCCCACAGCGCCAAATCCTCGTTGGTGGATCCGGAGGTAGCTTGCCCCGGCGTGGAGCAAGTTGAAGACGGATCCGTACTGGACGTAGACTCTGACGATTTCGGGGGGCAGGTTGAAGACTTCACATACTTCCTTCTGCTCCTCGGGTGTCCGCATCGGCCACATTCCTTGAAACTCGGCGTTGTGAAGGGAGAGACAACAGGGTATCGTCTGTGGGAGGAGGTACAGCGGGGCAGCGGCGCCATGGTAGTCGTTGATGTGGTAGATATCGACTGGAAAACGGCGGATCGTCTCGGCGATGCAGCTGTTCCACGCAGCATACAAGACGGCACTCTCGATGTCGTCCATGCGAGCAATGTAGGGGTTTGCCTTGGTCTGCTTGCGGAAGATCGGGGCGTCGAGGAGGACGAACGTGATGTTGTTGGCCGTGTGGTAGTAAACGGTGACTTCGTACAGTTGATCCATAACCTTGACGAACATGGACTCTGCCAGTGTCATGCGGTCGGTGGGATACTCGACATCGCCTACAACGGGCACGACCCAGACCAAGTCGACATGTGACAAGGCGGAGCCCATCAGCCGCGCCATCACACCCAATCCCCCGATCTTGATGTTGATTCCAAAGTCATCGATGTTGTACTCCATGGTGGCCATCAGCACAGTCCGTCGACCACCTCCGACGCCCAAAGGAAACATGGCGGCGCTTGGCGGTGGCGGAGGAGTGACGCTGCCCATGTCGACCACGCCTTGCCTTAGGGTCTTTATGCTGAGATCGAGCGACAACCATCCCTTGCCCCTGAACCCGGCCTTGTTGACCTTGACCTGGTAGAAGCTGCGCACGTAGACCCAGCCAGCCAGTATGGCGGACACAATCGGCAAGACGGCGAGGAGAACAAAGATCAGGATCTGGACACCGACATGGCCAGTGGGTTGATACTCAAACCGCCATGTGGCGTCGTTGAAGATGAGCTTGTAGGCGAGCGCAGGCATTGGCGGCGGGCCGGTGATGTTGATGACATTCTTTGCCAGGCTGCTCGGCGGGAGTCGGTCCACGACGCCGTCATTGTCAATGTCTCCGTAGACGGCGCCGGCATCGGGCTGGCCATTTGGGTTGATGCCCCAGACGTTCAGCTGGAAGTTGGTCGGCCACTCGCACATGTAGTGCAACTCCCAGGTGTGGTGGTTGACCAAGTCCATCGACCCAGGGAGGCCGGCGTCGTAGCCCCATTTATTGTGTGGGCCGTGGATGTTGATGTGCGGCATCCCTCTCTCCCACTTGATGTCGCTGCTGTCGGCATGCTGGATGAAGGCGGAGGAACCCAGGGGCTTGCTGTAGTACTGCACAGTGAGATGCTTGCCGTCCCATTTCTGCAGGTCCGTCCCGCGCCAGGATGACTGCATGTTCAAGAGAGCTTCTTTCTTGCCGTCGTACGGCTTCCAGGGGCTCCATTGCGATCCCCAGGTCGTGCTGTACCGCCACTGGGTAGCACCAGGGGCGCTATGCTGGACATACACGACCCCCTTTTCCACAGACAAGAGACTCCGGGAATAGTTGGCCGTGGGGAAGACGACGGGGTTGCTCAGCCGCTTGCCGAACCGGATGAGAAAGTGATCGGTGGAATTTGTCGAAGTCCCCTGCTTTGAGGCCACCTTACCCACAGTGATCTTCACAATGCCGTCGGGGACATTCACCAGGCGAGTCTCCAACCGCCAGGCTGATTGGATTGCTCCGACGTAAGGGATCTCCTCCGATGGTGTGATGGTCTTGCAGGCAATCTTGCCAAACTTGAGGCTGGCGGCATCAGTCATGCCATCAGTGGTCACCACGGCCGAAAGAGCCTTTGCGACTGCGTCGCAGTTCATCTCGACGTTGAACTCGATGGCGATGCCATCGAACACACCTCCAGCATCGGTTGAGTCCAGGTGGAAGTCGTGGCCGGGCTCAAACTTGGTGATCATGGGCGCTGGCTGGACCCAACTATTGGCCTGAACGTAAGCTCGGAACTCGTATGGCTCCAGCGTGATTTTGCTGAGGCAGCCCGCGCTCTTACCGGTACCAGTGAAGTTGTTCTTGCGGACAGAGTTCTCCAGTGTGATGGCCTTGTCTTGGCCAAACAGGTTCCTCACTTCGGACCCAGCGTCGAAGGGGGAGACAAATGCCGAGGCCACATCGCGGCAGTTGGACTCGTACGTGGTGCGGGTTGGGCGGTTGTGGTAAACCAGCCACACTGGAGAGTCCTTCTCGCGTTGCACCGCCGTGAACATACCCCGGGCCACACTCCAGATGCCGAACTCGGTCGCCGTGGTGCTCCCGTTCAGAAACACTTTCGTGGTGTTCTTGGCCAGGTTCTCCAGCAACCAGCCGTGCTCAAGCACTGGGAAAGCGTCGCGAAGGGCAAACATGTGGCGAAATATATTGCGGACGGGGGCCGAGGGGTCGCGGTGGTCCCATGCCACAGTCTCGTCGCGGCATCCATTGCGTCCCTTGGTGATGGGCCAACCCTTGTACTGGTCGATGGTCAGGCCGAAGCACCCGTGGGCCTGCCACGCGGGGGAGGGTGCAAAGGCTTGACGACCATAGACATAGTTGGATGCCGTGCCGTCCAGGGCGTAGAGAGCCTGCTCCTCGCCGTAATACACCAGCGGGGCGCCGGGCATAAGGATGGTGGTGATGAAGTACGCGAGCAGCATGCGCTCGACTCCCTGCTCGATCGCGGGCCAGCGGAAGACGTCCTGGTTGGTCGCGCCATAGAGATGGCGGGGGTCAAACTTGTTGGTCTGGGCGTTGAAGAAGTCGTTGGTTCGCACCATCTGATTCCAGCTGTCGACCCAGTCCAGTGGCAAGTCGTACCCTGCTTCCAGGTTACCGCTTATCCCGAGAAAGCGTGTCAACGAACGGTAGATGGAGTAGTGGAAGGCGCCGCCATCAAGAGCACTGTTGCCGGCCTCGCGGATAAACAAGCCGGACTTGTCCGTCGCCGGGGGAGTCATGTTCATGGCCTCAACCAAGTCCAGTTTATTGGCTGCGTGTGGTTCCCGCCCACGGCCCAGGTAGATCGACCCCAGGGCGTTACCGCTCGTGATCTCGCCCAGCACAATGAAGTTGTCCTTGCCCACCCCCTTGGCACACGTGCGCATGGCAGTGCTGAAAGATGCCTGTGCATCCACGGTGACCTGCGCGGCCTTGTCGATCCGGTACCCGTCGATGTCCAGCATCCGGATGGCTAGGCAAGAGAAGTGCTCCAGGCGCGCGGCAACCGAAGACTCCCAAACGCGTAGGCGATCTTGAACGGAAGCGAACTTGGCGAGCTGGCGCTGCCAGTCTGGGAAGACGCCAAAGGCCTCGATGTCGCCGTACTGCGCAAAGTCGCTGTTGTAGCATCCCTTGAGTCCTGGTGGGTCGATGCGTGTGCCGTCCTCATTCCAGAACTGTGGGTAGGCGCATGATTTGTTGTAGTCGTTGCGAATGTTGAAGTCGGGATATCGGTTCGATGACTTCCAGATGGTTTTGTGTTCCTCGGTCCGAAAGGGGGTGCTCTCGTTCAGAAAACCTTCGAAGCCGATCAGGTCACCCATCCTATCCGTCAACCGAGTCAGTCTTCTGGTGATCTCGTGTTTGGCTGAGGCCTATTTCTTACGTCCCCATGGTGTTGTCCAGCACCACCATCATCCCTCTTCGATGAACCTCGTCGATGACGTCTTGCCAGAGCTTGACCGTCCCAAAGTGTTTGTCCAGGAGTGTTAGGTCGATTGGCTAGACGTGTTGGTTAGCTCTGTCCCTCCCTCGAGCGTCGCTTGGGGCGGGATCGGTTACCGAGTATGCATCCGCGCCCCAGGGAAGATTGATGAACGGAGACCCAGCAATGTACAACGCCTGGGATTCAGATGTCAGAATGAAATCCTCTTGTTCCTGATCTCAGTGTTGTTTCGACATACCTTGATCCCCATGCCCGCAATGTAATCCAAAGAGTCTCGCAAGCCCTGCAAGTCACCGCCGAACCGGATCTGTGTGCTCATCATATCGGTCTCGTAAACCGTCCCATTCTTGTCGTCGTTTTCCGGATCGCCGTTAACGAATCGGTCGAGGAATAGGGTGTAGAATGGTACCCTCCAATTCGTGGGACTCTTGGTGTACTTGAAACCAGCTTCTCGTCGCCCATCGTAGTCTAGAGGGTTTGTGGCTTGTTGGTTGGTATTGAGATTCCAGTCGGCTTCGCGGGCATCGAATCGAAGGCCAGCAACGATAACTGCAGTCGTGAGAAGGACAACGAGCGGACGAAGGCCGGATGGGAAAAGGGGGCGAGTCATGATCACCGTTGCCCGGTCCCATTAAGAGCTACACCAGAAGGCAGACCAAACTCGAGGGACCCAAGGAACCGTCCATCCCGTCAGCTATAAGGCTGCGCAGCCAGTCATCCCAGCAGACTGGTTATGATGTTATTCTTGATGACTAACATGGCCGCAACAAGCCAGCAGGTGGGCAGGGACAGCGTGAGCAGGTCTAAACGAGGGCGGAGGTCGTCGTGTCCTCCCGTGATACGGGTTGGTCCCCAGAGCTGACGCTCGGATGCGAACTGGAGATAGTATCTCTGGATCTGGCGGAGCAGCTGTGCGGAGCCTAAACGATAGAGACGTTGCTCGTCTGGGCCCTGTGGTTCGGCCAGTTGGACCATGGCTGGCCCAAGGCCAAGTTGCCAACCCCCCCCCCCCCCCCCCCCCCCCCCCGGCGGGGCAGCACATCTAGTTCACCACGGTGGCAGCAGCAGCAGTAATGATCCCGACACGTCAAATGCGGACACTGCGTGCTGCGGACCGGATCAAGAACTGCAGCCGACAGGGCCAGGTCCTCGCCGGCTCCGGAGGTGGCCACGGAGTCCAGGATGACCAGGGATGACCAGGGAGTACCATCCCGTAGAGGTGGGGGCTTGTCGGGCGTTCAATGTTCGTATCAGGTGTGTAGAAACCTGCGTACCTGCATCTGGGGTGGAGAATCCCATGTGTGTTTCGTCTCGTCTGATCCCATCACGGCGGCAGAATCAGGAGGGGCGGCCCGGGAGCTCCCTATCCAGACCAGAATCCCTGGTTGATACGAGGCTTGGTTTGCGACTTGAATCCCTTGGGCGCGAACCGCCGCCATATGACCGCCTCTACTTGTTTGTCGGCTTGGGCAGACATCGAGGGGTGTTCCATGCCATCTGGCTGGGGCTTGGAGATTCCCCAGTCCCAGGCCTAGTGTATGGCGGTCGAGGGTGTCAGATGCCTACCTAGGATGCTCAGCCATAGTCCAAAGGTGTTTTCTTGCAGGAGATTCGGCCTCATATTCATTTGCCGCAGCTCCGAGAGCTTGAGCCGCTCACCCGCACAGAACTTCGTGTTGCAATCAAGGCCTGCGTCTCGCCACTCTCGACGGATATTAAGTCAACACGAGTGACGGTCTTGTCGAGGCACGAACGTTGCATCGGGCGGCACATCAGACGCGAGGCTGTCGATCAACACGCCTGGGTGTTGGAGATCTTGGGCGCGTTGGGGGTTGAAGGGGGTCAACGGGGTTCGAGTTGAGGAATCTGGCATTGGGGGTCGTCACTCCACAAGCGCGGGGTGGGTGTCAGCAAGAAACATGGCTCGCGGTTGTTTGAAGATTGCAAGGGCCCAAAAGGCGCCGATGTGGGTTCTTCGTATCCAAGCCGGTTGTCGGTGGGAAAGGGATGGGGGTGATGCTTGCCTGCCCGCGACTCGACGCGTGCTGGACCCCTGCTGACAGGGCACCACCCTGTAAAGGGGTAGCTGACAATGTGGGGCTGGAGGTGTGTGTGTATGAATGTGGTGATGTGATGTGTCTGTCTCTCTGGCCAGGGAAAAGCCTGCGCTATGCAGGCGCGTGTGTGGGTGCCTGAATGCCTGAGTGCCTGAGGCAGCGGGCCGGGTGGACCCGGCCTCAGACAAGCACCCACCAGGCCTTGACTCAACCTCAGAGCTCTCTCTCTGTCCCTACTCGCCTCGAACATACCCAAGGTAAGCGACCACCCCAGGTTCGGCGCAAGGTCCGATGCCCGTGCACCCGATCCGACGTCTCTCTTCTCTGCTTTGTTTTCGTTTTTATCTATCTGTAACCGCTTGCCCCTTTTACGAATCCTTGGCCTGCCGTCCCCCAGTTCGGTGATTTCTAGCGCTGAATGATGGATGTGTCCGAGTCTAGTATGGGCTTTATGAGTCAAAAGTGAACAGTCCGACGAAGAGTATCTGATCTGGAAACTCTTGTCAACAAACTGTTGTTCTGAGCTCGGCCCTGGCTGGTAGTGGGGTGACCATGCTGACACCATTCATGGTCACTGACACCATTCGGCAGGGCTGAGGCATTGACTTCGACTCTCCGGCACTGTCAAATGAGTCCAAATTTAGACTGGACTCGAGGCGGTACCGCGGTGCGCCGGGCCATGTCGCAGAAGTAGTGGCGCGGTTGCCGAAGCCCGAGACGACAGCAGCTGCTCCTCTTTCGCTACAGCCACAGCTGACACACGAGGAGAAATGTGGCATGGCTGATGCTACGGAATCTTTATGAGCCCGGAGTCCGAGCCTCGGGTATCCAACGCATTCGGCCACTCGCCTCGTCACCACGGATTGGAAGGATGTTGGAACCGTCTTGGCTGGCAGGATGGCCGTCGAACTTGGGGGCCCCGATGAGGAGAGGGTTTTTGTTCCGAGTTCATGTCCTTAACAATGAAGTTACACTGCTTCTGTTCCTGATTTTGGTGACGCAGGTGTGTTACACGGCTCGTTTTGTGCACCGGTGTCCGACCTGCCGGGCCTTCAAGCCCGAGACACCGGAGAAAAGCTGCCAATCATCACCAGTACCACATAGCCGAGCCCGGGTCACTCGTAGGTAGCTATGTACCTCCCTTTGATACGTACATGATATATAAACTCCAAGGTCATGTCTACATTCTTGATGGCACGCGTCATCCCCAGTCCCATGCTGTCATACGCCTGTGACTGGCACTATCATTGTTGCTTTGCAAACCAAGTTACCTTAACACGTCCGAAATACATCCCACACCATGTCCGTCCCTGAGTCCTGCTGCGTGCTGGTGGTCGGAGGAGGTCCTGCAGGTTCTTACGCAGCCTCTGCCCTGGCACGGGAGGGGGTCGACGTTGTCGTCCTCGAGGCCGAGAAATTTCCGCGCTACCACATCGGCGAGTCGATGCTTGCTTCGATGCGGCACTTCCTGCGTTTCATCGACCTTGAGAAGACTTTTGACAGCTATGGCTTCACTCGGAAGGTACGCGTTGGTTGCCGGGACAATTCAATGTCTCCCATCTGACTCGCGTACCTGGGACCGCAGAATGGGGCCGCCTTTAAGTTCAACAACAAGAGACCCGGATGTGAGCCCCAACCAGTCCACCTTTACCTGGACCTTGCTGACATTTTCGTCCTGCATGTGCCAGACACCGACTTCCTCTCCGTCAATGGCCCGAACGGCTTTTCCTGGAACGTGATCCGTTCTGAGTCGGACAAGCTGATGCTGGATCACGCCGAGAAGAGCGGCGCCCACACCTTCCAGGGCGTCAAGGTCGAGTCCATCCAGTTTGTTCCGGCTCCTGACTTCCCTGAGCATCCCACCGTCTCCAACCCGGGCCGTGCAGTTTCAGCCACGTGGTGTCGGAAGGCCGATGGCGCCACGGGCGCCATAAAATTCGACTACTTGGTTGATGCCAGCGGGCGCAACGGCGTCATGTCTACCCGCTACCTCAAGAATCGCAAGTTCAACAAGGCTCTCAAGAACGTGGCGCACTGGGGCTACTGGAAAGGGGCCAAGCCTTACGCCCCGGGCACCCCCGAGGAGGGCTCCCCCGTCTCCGAGGCCCTGACCGACCAGAGCGGCTGGTGCTGGGCCATCCCGCTCCATGACGGTACGATGTCTGTGGGCACCGTCATGCTACAGGACCGATCTGCCGCCCGCAAGAGAGAGATGGACTCGCCGTCCACGCTCGAGTTTTACAAGGACTGTCTCACTCTGGCCCCCGAGATCCATTCCCGTCTGGACGAGGCCGAGCTCGTGTCCCCCAACATCAAGGCCGGTGCAGACTGGTCGTATAGTGCCACTGAGTACGCGGGGCCCAATTTCCGCGTGGTTGGTGACGCCGGCTGCTTTATCGACCCATACTTTAGCTCGGGCGTGCACCTTGCCCTGGCTGGGGGCTTGTCCGCCGCTATGACGATCCAAGCAAGCCGCAACGGCGAGTGCAGCGAGTTTCAGGCGGCCAAGTGGCACTCATCCAAGGTGGCCGAGAGCTACTCCCGCTTCTTGTTGGTCGTGATGACTGCCATGCGCCAGATCCGCAGCGGAGAGGAGCCCGTGCTCAACGACTTTGACGAGGATGGCTTCGACAGGGCCATGGGGTTCTTCAGGCCGAGTCAGTCACCGTATCCCCCATGCATTCATTTCATCATTTCTAATGCTGACACATTACTGTCCTGACGCAGTTATTCAGGGCATCGCCGACGCCGATGTGGGCGGCAAGCTTACTCAGGGGTTCGTCACCAAGTCGGTCGAGTTCTGCCTTCACGCATTCGACCACATCGCGCCCGAGGATCGCGCGGCGGTCCTCGAAAAGCTTGACAGTGTCAAGGGGGACACCAACCGGCCCGAGTCCACCGAAGACCTCCGGAAGCTCAACGAAGACGAGCTCGTGATGCTGCGCACCATCCGTGCTCGCCAGATTCTGCGCACCGAGGACATGATGAACATCGAGAACTTCTCCCACGAAGGAGTCGATGGTTATGCGCCGCGACTAATCCGGGGGAGTCTGGGTCTGGCCAGGATGGCTAGCCAAGATGCCGCTCCGGCCTACTCAGAGGGCCTCTTCGATGCCATCCCTGATATGGATGCCACTGTGACAAACATCAACTCGACGGTGGGGCCGGAGGGACCGGTCCTGGTTGGCGAGACAAAGGCATAAGATAAGGGGTTGACCTGAGAAGTAATGCCTTGGATATGTTGTGCCCTGGTTGAAACGGAATCTTTCCCCTTTCAAGTCTCTCAGCTAGTCAGCATCGAGTTGTCTCTTCCAATCATCGAGCCCCTTTCGGAGCCCACTCTGAAATGAACATCCACTATTATAAACCATCAACACCCGTTTTCCGTCCCCCACGCCACACCTCAGCCGTCAGTGGCTCTCCCCCGCGACGATGGTCCTCGCATGGAACCTCGCAACCCACGAGTTCGCAGTAGCCACCCTGATGCTCTTGCCCCAGATCATAAACACCACAACCATCAAGCAGTTGATCACCAGGATGGGCACAAACGCCCCAATGATAATCACGACGTACCCATGCTCAAGAATCCAGTTAAGAAGCTCCAGACTGAACCCAAAACTGATTGCCTGCTTCCCAAGGTTAATAGTAATCAGTTGCTCCGACAGATTGGCATTATGCGAGTCAACCGCATACGCAAGCGTCACCGTGAAAAAGAAATACCCCGCCCACTGCGTCAGCCCAATAGCCAGAAAGTAACAAATCCAATGCAAATCCCTCGCCGCCGCGATCCCAAACAGCACCTGTCCCGCGGGCGCGGCCAACACTGCTGGGAACAGCACCCCCAGCCTCATCTCAGCCTCGCGCACCCCGCCGTTCCGCTTCGTCAGCCGCGCCGCGAGGATGTCGCTTGTGGGCAGGAAGGGCACGGCGCAGGCGAAGCCGACCATGGTCGCGAGGGCGTGCAAGCCCGAGTTGGTCTGCGGCCAGTTGTAGGGCGGCGCGACGATCTTGAGGGGGAAGACAAAGTTGAAGGAGAACCCGCAGAGGCCGATGAAGATGCCGTAGGTCGTGATGACCCAGAAGGTGGAGGGGACGAGGAGGTAGGTGAAGGAGCGGAGCGGCATGAGGAGGGTGGCGCGCCAGCTGGTGGCCGGGTCGGTTGCGCCAAAGGGGGCGAGTTGTTGGAGGAGGGTCTTGCGGGGTGGGAGGGAGGAGGTGGCGGCCGGTTCTGGGGGTGTGGTTTCGTGCTCGGAGACGGAGCCTTCGGTCTTTTGTACGGCTGGGTTGGACGAAGAGGCGTCGTTGGGCGGTGGGGGGGGGGCTGGGAGGCGAGTGAACATGGACTCTTCGACCAGGAAGAAGGCGAGGATGAGGAGGGCGCCAGCAAAGGCGAACTCGACGTAGAAGAAGAGGTGCCACGAGTAGCCGCCGGCGAGCATGAAAGCCGAGAACATGGGTCCCGTCGCCCCAAGGCAAAGCGCGATGGTGTACCAACCGAGCTTTTTGCCGCGTTCGTGCAAAAAGAAGATGTCGTTGACCAACTGCACGGGCAGGGCTTCACAGACTCCAGATCCGAAACTGTGAACGATGCGGGCACCCATCAGGCCCGAGTAGGTCGAGGCTTCCGCGGCACCGATAACGCCAGCCGCGTAGAAGACCAGTGAGAGCAGCATGACGGGCCGGCGGCCAATCTTGCGGTACAGCGGGATCAGGATGAAGTTGCCAAACCCAAAGACCAGGTTAGGGTAGTTGACCAAGCCCGCGGCGGTATTGGGGTCCACACCAAACTCGGCCGACCACAGGCCAATGTATGTCGCCGGGCCGAGAAGGGCGGAGATGCCCAGGAAGGAGTAGGTACAGCAGATGAACATGATCGCGTGCTTCTTCCATGCTGGCCATTGTAGAGGGTCGTTGGGGTCTGCAGAGGGAACCGGGTACAGGGCCTGGCCGTAGTGTGTCTCCTCACCCTCCCGGGCTTGGAGGTTGACGGTGCCGGGAATGTCCTCGCGGGCATGGCTGTTGGTATTCTTGTCAGCGTGCTGGCTACTTCAATGTTGGGTGTGGGGGGTCTGACCTTGTGACGTCGTGGAGGACAGCCATATTGCGATGGATGAGGGTGAGATGATGTGTCAGGGGCAAGAAACCACAAATCCCAAGACCGATCCCTAAGAGGTGCGCAGAAGAAGATGATCTCAATCGAGGGGTCTACAAGCACGCCCCCAAGCCCGGGGGAGGTCTTGATGCATGTCTTATGTATTATCTCCGGCCAACGGGTGTGCCGCCCTGGCAATAAGTCACAACACCACGCCTGAGGACGCCTCCGAGGCTCACATGCAGCTCCAAGAACCCCAAACCAAGTGAACTTGGCATAGTGGTGCAGACGCCACGGGGGCAAGTACCGGATCTTGCCAGCCGTCCAGGGGCTATACCGGCGGACAACCAAGCGTGGTTGGCTTCTCGGCCGCAGTTCCGCCGATGTCTGTTCGTGGCCCATGCTGCCGCTCAGACGCGGGACACCACCAGGTGTGACCTTCCCCAACTTTCTCCTCGCCACCCACTCTGAGTGATCTGGGTGAATGAGCCGCCACACCCACGGCATTCATGGCCAAAGATTTGTCGCCGTAGTAGAGTCTCTGTGGTGGCATGCAACAAGCACGAGCAAGCCAGCAAATGCCAAAGCATTCTGGAGCACGTTGATCTCAAACCAACGGCGGTGGAACACGGCGGCCAGGCCTTGATCCCATTCTCGCCTGGGGCCAAACCCGAGGGGATGTGTTGAGTAATGCGAGCCAACGTCGATCTTTGAGATGGCGGCAAAACAACCTTGTCTTTGCTCCCTCCTCGTCCCGTGTCCTACCCTCCATGGTTGCCGATGAACTGGGGTTCGAGACGTGCTGGGTATTGCCTCCAAGGGTCAGCATCAGCCGTGGAGTGTGTTGCATTAGGTCCCTGGAGGGTATCTATCCGCCATTGATTACTGGTCGAGGGGTCCTAGGAGTACTAGCAGATGGAAAACATGATCCCTTGCCCTTCCCCGCGCCGTCCTCTGCGCTGGTCGGGTATATGTGCAGAGGAAGTACTTCAGCAAGTACACCAATGGGCCAGTGTCGACGAACGTTCAGCACCCCTCGCTGCGCACCATCACGTTTGTCCTACCGAGAGCAGTCCTGTACGTGGCACGCTGCTCCCCTTTTCGGCGTTCTACATCCCACAAAATATTGGGTATCCAACCGTCCCAAAACGTCAGCACATCTATCTCGTAAGCCCAGCGTCCCATTCGATATGTCGCGGAGGATTGGCGCGATAACTCTCCTCGTGTTACCCCAATCACCGACCGTTGTGGGATCGGCAGCTAATAATGAGCCCGAGCTGTTGGGCAAGTGAGGGGTGACCTGGACGACGGCCAAGCAGCCTGAACTGGAGGGCCATCAAGTAAGGATTCACGGCCAGGACTTCATTTGGTCTGAGAGTGGACAAGGACGAAGGGAAGAGGTGGCTGATGATCAAGGCCAACAGGTGAGCAAATGCACACAGTTCCCAAACAAATGTTCTAACTCGGTTCCAGCTTCTCACAGACACTTACCCGGGCCGGTCACATTTGCATGTCGACAAGACCTCTCGCTACACTCTAATGCCCTCTACCCCTGAGGCTCGTCGGACCCCTGAGCGTTGGGACCTCCCGGGCCTCCTGAGGGTTGAACCTCTTCAAGCTCCTCCCTGCCGCCCGAATCCAGCGAAACGCCAGCTACGTCGCTGACAATCTTATCCACCCTCTCTGACAGCCTCTCCAACGCTTTCCGCAGTGCGCAGTCCCTTCCGGCATTGCAGCGGTGCAGCCGGTCGTCCTCTGCGCGGGCAAACCGGTTCGCCAGCTCCGAAATGGTGCACTCCTTGAATGGGCGGACCGATGGCCACAGATTGCACCGGCGCAGCACAGCAAAGTACTCGGCCACCCGGGTTTGGCAGGTGCAGTACGAGACTTGCAGGCCGCTGCTGTTTAAACACGAGCTGCACTTCTTGGCTGCTGGCGGGAGGCGCCGTCCGCAGTTTTGACAGAGACGGCAGCCCGTTCTCGAGCCCCGATTCTCGAGCTGCAGCGAAGCTTCTACCAGCTGGAGTTCTTCGTGCATCTTGTCAAGGGTCTGTGATACTTGCCCCATTAAGGCATCTGATGGTCTGTCAGTGTCCACGCAATGGGAGTGATGCTTATGCTCCTTGGAAGTTCCAAACGGACCTCTGATCTCATGTGGGAGCAGGGAAATAATGTCATGTTTCGCCCAAATGGAGGCAAGAGAAATACTCGCGTGTCTCACGGCCCGAGCGGACAAGGCGAGGAACTGGCTCGGGATGCGGAGGAAATAGGCTGCCACCAGGAGGAAGCCGAGTTTCTCGGGGTCCGTCGTTCCCCTGACGGCGCGAAACCAGTGGGAGACCCAGGGCCGCAAGGCTTTGGCGCAGTCGTACTTGTCGCTCAGCAACGCAATCGCGGCCAGGGCCTCGGGGGTGAGGGTGTCGTAGCGCTTGAGGGTCCGGAAATGGAGGAGGGAGAGGATGGTTTCCATGCCGTCGAGGTCATCGTCGCCCATGACGATGGTTGGGCAGTCGCCTCGCCGCGTCTCGATGCCCTCCTTGAAGTTGGGCCCGAAGAGGGCACGGAAATAAGGCGAGGCGACGCTCAAGACGGCCGAGGACACCAGGAATTCCTTTGGCACATCCGAGGCCGAGTCGCCGTGGATGACTAGTCTTGCATCGGCTTCCGGATGCAGGTGGAAGATTTCGGGTGGCGGAACTGCTCCATCGATGGCAGGCTTGGGGGTTTCTCTCTCGCTCATAGTGGCGGCGTGTGTCAAAGCGGGGAAGTAGCCCGAAAAGCGAGCGAGATGGCTGAGTGGGCTGCGAGAATATCATGGGCTTTGGATATGGCCCCGTGGTTAGAAACACGAATTGTAAGTTGTTTGTATACTTGGTCAACGCCCACAGGACGAGGCGTAATTGATGAGGTCGGCCAGGCCAAAGATGGTGAGCTCAGCGAGTGTGGCATGGCACCTGCAGCCTCATTGTTAGTCCGAACGATGCCTAAAATGGTCAACCCTGGAGGCCCCCCCAACCACCCAACATCGGCAAAGACGCAGAAGCCGAACATCTGTCACGCACTGTGGCTTAACGCCAATTCTTGCAGGTCGCTTCCAACGTCTTTACCTGTTTACCATTCGGCTCATTTGGGGTAGCAATGGCAGACTCTGTTTCATAAAAGCGCATGCAGCATGCTCTCCTGGAAGGGAGGGAGATCAGCAGTTATCTGACAAGCAACATTGATCTCAAACCCGACACGCAGATACAACTGTTTTTGATATGTAAACTGCGCTACTAGTGTCTTTGTCTCACAGTCATCGTCCACCTTTGTTTTATGATTTGGAGCAACAAGTTGGCCTGAATCCTCCCAGCCGTGCCAGCGCTCCCCTCCTCAACCCCAGAATGCGATAGCCTGCTTGCCCAGCGAGCCCTGGCCGGCCGTATTGGCGTGGCAGCCGTCCTGAACCTCGCCCTTCATCAGCTTGAAGTCGCCGGGGTAGGTGACGTTGAGGGCGGCGTCGGCGCCGGCCTTCTTGGCGAGATCGACCGTCATCTGCGGGCCCTGGGCGCCGGCGAGGAAGCAGCTCGACGGGTTGTCGGGGTAGATGGGCTGGCCGGTGATCCAAATCTTTGCGCCGGGGGCGGCGTGCTGGCGGGCGTTGGCGATGAGCTGCTTGACCTCGTCGTAGGTTGCGCCGGGGTTCTGGAAGATGCAGATCTGCACCCAGACCTCGGACGGCTTGCCGTACTTGGCGACCTGCTTGTCGAACATGCCCCAGCTCGCCGAGTTGGTGTTGGTCCAGGACTGCACCACAAGCCCGCCGGTGCCGTACGGACCCCACATGTGCTTGCCGCCGCTGGCGACGTAGCCCTGGGCCACGTTCTCAGCCATGGAACAGCCGATGAAGCCCATGGTGTGTTCGCCCGTGCCGGCCTGGCGTTTGGTGGCCAGAGCACCGGCGACGGTGATAAGGAGTGGGGCGAGTATCAGCTGCATGTTGATGGGTGTCTGGGTGTCAAGGTTGTGCTGTTGCTTTGCGGTTCTGAGTGACGGAGCAGGAGCACTTTGAGGATGTCCCATACTTATACCCAGCGAGACACACTGGCCACACTTTGACCTGATCATCATCGACATGTCCTTGCAGTAACCGTGGGCTCGTATAACACTTGCGATTCCCGAACATAGGGTCCGGGCTGTCCTCGATGGTTCAAAGGGAGGAATCGGAGCGGTGAATATATTGCCATTCTTCCGGAGCCCCCGACTCGTCCGCATAAGCGATCGTCCATCGCCGAGACGGACAACCCGAAGAGAGTCTTATTGATTGGTTGGCGCAAAATCGAGCTTCATCTGGCCTAGCGTACCATACTGTGGCATTGGATCGACCTTGTCACAGAATGAGCCAGTTGTCTACGGAAGTGAGATGCTCACGACTTGGATCGTTAAACCCTAACGGCCATATCTCCCATATCCCGAATTCAGGAGCCGGAGAACGCCAATAAGAGAGCTGCCAGTTCTCTTATTCTGTCAATCTTCGGTCCGCTAACTCCTTAATAACATTTAAGGACCCTGCCGTTCCCAAATAAGCTTGAATCCGCGCCCTGCTCTCCCTCTCTCGCTATCCCCCAACCAGGATTCCGCGCAAGGTGACCATGGTAGGGGTTCCAGGACGGTCCAAAGCATGCCTCACATGTCGAAAGCGGAGAAAAGGTGTAAGTGAGGAGTCGTCCCTCGTGGCCTGTCTTGGCCAACTTACCATCCGTTAACCACTTGGGCAGTGTGATCTCGAACGACCGGCGTGTTCCCAGTGCAGAAAGGCCGGTGTGACCTGCTCAGGGTACGAAGCCCAGCGCGTCTTCGTCGTCACCACGCCCACCAGCCGACAGAAGGGATACAGAGCCCCCATCCCCCAGTCTTCGTCCGGTCCTCCGTCCGAGTACACTCCCTGCCACCAGCCATCCGTCAACGTCACAAACTTCCGCCTGCTTGCACGTCCCGAGGACGAAAGGCGATGGATCGACCTCTTCTGGGAGGCCTACTTTCCGTCTGGACGCCCAATTCCGACGAGTGCATTCCGCAGCTACACCTGCACCTGGACCGAAACTGCGCGCAACTCGTACACGCAAGACGACTCCCTGAGATATGCCCTGTGGGCGAACTGTCTTCTCATGACGGGACGGCGCCACGGGACGGTTTGGATGCTCAGGGAAGGGTCCAAACTGTACGGCCAGGCCCTCACCCATCTACGACGGTCGCTCCAGCGGGCACATGGGACCAGAAGAGATGAGTCGATAGCAACGGTCAAGCTGCTCAGCATGTTTGAGGCATGTTTCACGCTCCCCCCCAAAGTACGGACCGGAGGTTGCTGACATGTGTGTTATGATGGCAGGCCTTCTCTTGTCAAGAAGACGGCCAACCTACGGATTCCACCCAGGAATGGCAACGGCACCACGGCGGCGAGCTTGCCTTGTTTATCGCCCGGACTCCTGCGGCCCATATGGATGGGGATGCGCATCACGTCTTTGCTGATGAGAGAGTCGAGATGGTGAGCAGGTCAGCTTCCAACTCACGAGCAAAGCCTCTAACCCATACGCTGCCCAGGCCCTCGCGGCAGTACTAGCGCGAAAGCAGCTGGTGCTGAGCACTCCAGAATGGAAGAGCATCCCATGGCAGGCAATCCCGAAGAACCTTAAGGATGTCCTTGTCGATGTCCTCGTCGACATGCCTGGACTTGTCCAAGCCTTCGACGAGATGCAACTATGCGCCGAGTCCAACAAGCAAGCCAGTCTACGTCTGAGCTTGGTTAAGAAGTGCTGGGAGTATGACCGACAACTCCTCACTTGGTCCAGCTTGGTCTTCCGGGAAGTTAACACAGGACCGCAACCGTGTTCTGAGCCCCTCTCGGTCGACCTGATCACACGCATCGCCCAGGTCCACGGCATGAGCCTATTTTGGACCACGTCCCTCATTCTGTACAGCATTCTCTGGACGACGGCAGGGCCGGAAGAGGACTTGCCTCAGCGTACGAACCCAATCCATCATGCACATCAGCTGGCCGACGCAATCTCCATTCTCCTGCAGCCCACAGCGGGACTGTACGGTCAACAGAGCGCCGCTCTCCCTCTCGAGGTGGCGCTTCAGTACACCACGGCATTCAGCTTGAGGATCCCCTCTGCCGAGCACGAGCCTCTTCTTAACATATTGAGAATGCTCAAAGACGAGCTGGGCAGTGGGTTAGGACGGATGATCAAGGCGAATTCTCAAGATGATGTTGGAAAAGATGCGCTCTAGGCTGAGCAGGGCGGAATTGCAGAAGAAAACTGGGCATTCCTGCTGATGGCCCGAAACTCAAGTTGATTGCCCTCGGCAGGTCTATGTCCATGATAATGGCTCCCAACTGCGCCCGACCCATAAATTATCCCTTGTATTGACCGAAGAAAACCCTGGCACGTGAGGAAACAAGTAATACAATCTATCCAGAGCCGTCCCAGCCGACGTTACAAATACAAACACATCTCTACTTCCCTTCCCCCTCACTACAGCCCTTTATACACCCTCAAACACCTCTCCTCGAGCCACTTGGCAAACCTTACGCTCGGCACATCCACCCACCTCTCCACCTGCGCAGCCAGAGCAAACACAGGCACGGTAAACACCACAAACCATGTCCAGCACACCACCCAGTACAGCAGCCCCGGGTCCGCCTTGTCCACTCCCGCAAGCCACATCAAAAAACTCTGCACCTTCAACCCAAACAGCACGATACAAAACTCGTGCACCAGATACAGCGAAAACGAGATCTTGGCCAGATACTGGCAGACATTCGTCTCAAACACCGCCTTGAGCCGCGGCACCTGAGAGACGGCTAGAAGCAGCACCACGCCGGAGATGGACCACCAGAAGCGTGCGCGGTCTTCCATGAACGGGCCGGATGGGATCAGCGCGCGGAGGGTCTCAAAGCCGGGCATGGGGTTGGTCCGGCTTTCTTCAAAGGTGAGGGTCGGGAAGCCGGCGATGTAGAAGGCCACGAGGAAGATGACGGTCCAGAGGAGGGGGCGGGGGCGGGAGCGGGTGGAGGTAGAGGCGGAGGGGAGAGCATCGGCGTCTTGGCCGAGAGTGAAATCGGCGAGGAGCATGCCCGAGGCGAAGCAAAAGATGTTCCAGCAGCCGAGGGCCATGCCCGCCACCGCGAGCAGCGCGACGGCAGCCATGCGGGGGCCGGCGCGGGACACGCGCGCCAGGACAACCAGCAGGGCGTAGCAGACCATGGAGCCGTAGAACTCGACGGGGATGGTCCAGATGACGGGGTCGTATTTTGGGTGTGAGACAAACCCGCGGATGGCGCGGGAGAAGTTGTGCAGCGGGTTGACCAGGTTGTTGGTCTCGACGAGCCAGTCCCATAACTGCGCGGCGAAGGTCGGCTCGGGGACAAAGGTGAAGTTGAGGGGCGGGGCGTAGCCGGCCTGGGTCATGAGCAGCTCGCAGAAGGTGAGCAGGACGGGCGGGAGGTAGAGGCGGAAGCCGCGGCGGAAGGCGGACGAGGCGACGGCCGGGTAGACGTCGCAGCCGGCGCCGACGCGGATCATGGCCAGGCAGCGGTGGGTGAGGACGTAGCCCGAGAGAACGAAGAAGACGGAGACAGCCCCGCCGCCGGCAACGAAGACGGAGCGCACGAGCGGCAGCTGGAAGAAGCTGGTCTGGTTGGCGTCGGCGTGCCAGGCGGGCACGATGGAGGCCCAGCAACCCATGGCGTGGAAGAGGTAGACGGCTAGGGCGGCGACACCGCGGGCGCCGTCGAGCCATGAGGTGGAGCGCAGGCGCAGCGAGCGGGCGGGCGGGTAGCACGTGGCGCGGCGGACGAGGGCGATGCCGCGGGAGGCCAGGGACCTTGAGGGTGCATGGTGGGGCGCGCCGGCTGGCCCGTCCCCGTCTTGGATCGGCTCGAGCTCCAGAATTGTGTCCCCGTCCCCGGCGCGCTGATGCTCCGCGCTGGACCGGGTCTTGGTGGTGGGGGTGTGAGACGACATGGTGGGATGCCAGGGGTCGCGCTGGGGTGATGAAGCGGGCTCGGCGATGCCGAACAGCGCCCGGCAGTGCCCAGCAATGCCCAGCGGCAGCGGGCAGAAGTTGTGATGGCGGGCTATTCGAGGACTGGCGTCTTCCTTGTGACCCCGAGCCGGTGTGGCTGTCGCGCGCAGGTCGTGCTGGTTTGGCGCGCCATCTGGCGATCAGATGCACAGATCGGAAATGCGCCCCTGAATCAGAACCAGCCGCTGTCTGGGGACAGGGTTGCACCAGAGCCACACCAACCACAGGAACAAGGGGCGGCTGTGGCGCCGTGGCTGCTGGCAGGGGACAGCGGCTTGGCAGAACCTGGCGCACGGGATGCCTGGATGCGCACAGATTGACCCATCACTCTCGTGGCTTGGATGATGGCCAACGCAAGCGCCGGAGTCTGTGGTGGCTCTGGGGTTACTTTTCGACATGTCCTTGGTCTTTTCTCGTTCTCTCTTTCTTTCTCTCTCTCTCTCCCCTCCTCTTTCTTGGCCTCGCTCGCTCTCGGTCTCAGGTAAACAGAACAAGAGGCGGATACCTAGATTGCACACATCGGCACTATCCATACAGTCGTGACAAAACTCGGGGCCCAACTGGTCCAACTCATCGTCACTGCTCTCAGAGGTACCAGAAGCATCAAGCAGGGAGCAAGTTCGCGCAAATCCCCATGTCGTCAGCCCCGTCAACTACGGCGGCGGGTCAGGTAGGTATCATGCTCCATGTAAGTGCAGCCTGAGCTTGCTTGATGGTCGATGCGGGTGGGCGAACCCTTGAAGGGAGAGGTGCTCGCGCAACCGCGGGTTGCGCACTTCGAGGGTCTCGGGTGGTCCGGGGCATTGTTTCCGCAATTGGCTTGGGCGGCGCGTGGCTCTGCGCGCAACGTTTCAAGGCGTCAAGTCGATGCTCCTGGGATGCCAGTGTTTTGGTTCGCTTCCAACAAGACAAAAAGAGCAGCGGGGCAGATGAGAGCTCTGGTGGGGCAGGCAGCAGCCACAAGAGGGCGTAGGGAGTCTGGCCCCTGACAGCGCCTGAGTGGGGAGAGCGGGGGACCTGAGCAGGGAGCCTGGGGAAGGTTGGGGCGCCCACAAACGCGGGGAAGTCGAACCACCTCCACCCAACACACCCGCTGTGGGCCGGGCGAACCGAGGCACGCGGTGGTATGCCCCAATGCAACCCACGCAGCCGACACACCACCGCCGAACAGGCAGTTCATGAAGCTTGTTTGGGGAATGGGCATGCTCTGCCGACTGCTTCCAAGCTGTGGCGCCATGGGCCGCGATGGTTGGCACGCCAAACACTTCAAGGTTGGTTGCTCAATTGACGTCCTCACTTCCTCGTCAACTCTAGCTCCACCCACTTCCCATGACCCCTTGAGGAGAGTCTCTGGCGCTGCTGATGCTCACACCAGACAGCGACAACAGTGGATTTCTCTCTGACCTTCTGACCCATCTGCCCTCCGCCTCGTGATACTGCGATCCCCCCGCCCAACCTCCTCGACCCCTGACCCCCGACCCCCGCGACTGGCAGAGACACAGTCCGCCAGCAGAGACACAACACACACACACGATGGCGCCCTCACCTCCCACACCCCCCGACGCCGCCAAGCCGCCCGTCATCATTGTCGGTGGCGGCCTCGCCGGCCTGGTCGCCGCCTTCGAGCTGTCGCAGCAGAACGTGACGACCCTCATCCTAGACCAGGAAAACGAGGCGTGCCTGGGCGGCCAGGCCTTCTGGTCGCTGGGCGGCATCTTCTGCGTCGACTCGGCCGAGCAGCGCCGCATGGGCATCAAGGACTCGCGCGAGCTGGCCATGCGCGACTGGATGGGTTCGGCCCGCTTCGACCGCGACAAGGAGGACCACTGGCCGCACCGCTGGGCCGAGGCCTTTGTCAACTTTGCCGCCGACGAGATGGAGGCCTACGTCAAGGCCCGCGGCATCGGCTTCCTCATGAACGTCGGCTGGGCCGAGCGCGGCGATGGCCGCGCCGACGGCCACGGCAACTCAGTCCCACGCTTCCACCTGACTTGGGGCACCGGGCCCGAGGTCGTGCGCGTCTTTGCCGAACCCGTCCGCGCCGCCGAGAAGAAGGGCATCGTCGAGTTCAAGTTCCGCCACATGGTTGACGAGGTCATCGTCGACGAGACCACGGGGCGTGCCGTTGGCGTCAAGGGCCGCGTGCTGGAGCCCGACGACTCGCCCAGAGGCGTCAAGTCGTCCCGGACCGTGGTCGGCGAGTTTGAGATCCGCGGCTCCGCCGTGCTCGTCTCGTCGGGTGGCATCGGCGGCAACGTGGACAAGGTCAAGTCCTGCTGGCCCATCGACCGCCTCGGGCCCAAGGTGCCCTCCAATTTCGTGATCGGCGTGCCCGCCCACGTGGACGGCCGAATGATCGACATTGCAGAGGCCGCGGGTGCCAACGTCATCAACCGAGACCGCATGTGGCACTATACCGAGGGGCTCGCCAATTGGGACCCCATCTGGCCGGGCCACGGCATCCGCGTGCTGCCGGCGCCCTCGTCACTGTGGCTCGACGCCACCGGCAAGCGCCTGCCGCCCTTCCTCTACCCAGGTTGCGACACCCTCGCCACGCTCAAGCACATCTGCAGCACGGGCTACGACTACACGTGGTTCATCGCAGACCAGAGTATCGTCGCGCGCGAGTTTGCCCTGTCCGGCTCCGAGCAGAACCCCGACGTCACCAACAAGTCAGTCTGGCAGCTCCTAACGCAGCGTATCTTCAGCTCCAAGGGCACGATCCCCGTGCAGAACTTTGTCAAGCATGGCGCCGACTTTGTCGTGCGCGACAACCTCGAGGACCTGGTCAAGGGCATGAACGAGCTCGCCGCCAAGACCCCGGGCGCCGCCCCGCCCCTCGACTACGCCGCCGTCAAGGAAGTCGTCGAGACCCGCGACGGCCAGTTCGTCAACACATACTCCAAGGACGCGCAGGCCATGCTCATCCACAGCGCGCGCACGTACTGGCCCGACAAGCGCAGCCGCATCGCCCCGCCGCACCGTCTGCTGGATGTCGCCAATCATGGGCCGCTGATTGCGGTGCGCATGAACCTGCTGACGAGGAAGACGCTGGGAGGGATTGAGACGAATTTGGATAGCAATGTCATGCGGGAAGATGGGGCGGCGTTCCCGGGGCTGTATGCGGCGGGCGAGGCGGCCGGGTTTGGGGGCGGTGGTGTGCACGGGTACAGCTCACTGGAGGGGACGTTCTTGGGGGGGTGTATCTTTTCGGGGAGGGCGGCTGGGCGGGCCATGGCGAGGGAGGTGCTGGGGGAGAGTGCTGCGTGAGGGGGTGGTTGGTCTGGTTGGCGGTTGTCGTGTCTTTCGAGGAGTCGGGTGTTGTTTCCTCCTGCTTGCTGCACTGTCCTTCTCATGAAGCTACACCTAATATCACTATCACGCACTCTCACTAGCACTACACCTAGTATCACCATCCTACATTCTACTCCTGAATCGCTATCCTCTACGCCAAACATATCTGGTCCATCACTGCCAGTCAAACACCTTTCCGGGGTTCATCACCCACCGCGGATCCACGGCCCTCTTGACCGCCCTCATCATCCCAATCGTCTCCTCCCCCAGCTCCTCCCTCAGACACCCCTTCTTCCCAATCCCAATGGCATGCTCCCCCGATACCGTGCCCTCCATCTCCAACGCCTTGTCCATCATCCCCTTGACCGCCTTTCCAACCCGCTCCGTCTGCTCTGCATCTCGCGGATCGTACATCATCGCCACGTGAAAATTCCCATCCCCCACATGCCCAATCACGCTCGCGAAGATTCCCAGCTGCCCGCACTCCTGTCGTGACCAGTCGATGATCTCCGCCAGGCGGGAGACAGGCACCGCCACGTCGGTCGACCACATCTCGTACCCGTCAGGCCGCATGCTGGTCATGGTAAACAGCGATTCCTTCCGCGCCGCCCAGAGGTCGATTTCCTCCTGCGGGGTGCGGGCAAAGTGGAAGGGCGCGGTGTTGTTTGTCAGGTCAGAGACGAGGGTGCTGATGCGGGCGATGTCGGCGGCAACCGCATCGGGGGTGCCGCTGAACTTGAGGAAGAGGGTAGGCTGCTCGGCCCAGTGGCGTTTGCGGACCGCCGGGCTGCCGTGGGTGTTGAGGATGGCCATTTGGCGCTCGTCCATGATTTCGAGGGCGGCGAGGGGGATTCCCGAGCGGATGAGCGCTGTTGCCGTGGTGGCGGCGGCGTGGATGGACGGGAATGGGACGACGGCTACGCTGGTGGCTTGCGGGATGGGCGCGAGCTTGAGGGTCGCTTCGGTCACGATGCCGAGGGTGCCTTCGGCGCCGACGAAGAGGGATGTGAGGTTGTACCCCGCGGAAGTCTTGCGCGGGCGCCGCCGGGTCTTGATGACGGTCCCGTCGGCCAGGACGACGGTCAGGTTGAGGACCCAGTCCTTCATGGTGCCGTAGCGGAAGGCGTTGGTGCCGGAGCAGTTGGTCGAGACCATGCCGCCGATGGTGGCGGTGGGGGAAGGGTCCATGGGCGCGAACAGGCCGCTGGGGGCGATGTGGGTGTTGAGGTCGACCCAGTTGACGCCTGGTTGGACGACGACGTCCATGTCGTCCGGGTGGAAGGCGAGGATGCGGTCCATGAACGAGAGGTCGATGCAGATGCCCGAGTGCGGCTGAGAGAAGTTGCCCTCGACGCTGGACCCCGCACCGAAGGGCACCATGGGGACCCGGAGGCGGCTGCAGATGCGGGCGATAGCCGACACGTCCTCGGTGGACCGGGGGTAGACGACGGCGACGGCGCGGCCGGGCGAGTTGGAGGTGGACCAGTCCGAGTGGCCGTGGTGCTCGAGCACGTCGGCGTCGTACGAGACACCGTCCTCGCTGAGGATCTGGGCGATCTCGTGGGCGGCCTGCAGCATCTCGGCGCGGCTGGCGTATGTGGGTGGGGTGGAGGTGGTGGTAGTGGCGGGGGTGCCGGTGGTGGTGATGCTGGAAGGGGCATCCTTTCTCTCCTTGGACTCGCTGCTCCCCTTGTTCCAGGTCAAGAGTACGCCGGCCCCAAACCCGACCACGCCCATGGCACCGGCGGCGATCCAACCGCTGCCGCCGCCCGAGCTGCCGGAGCTACCAGCCGGCCCTCCTGTTAACCATTTCAGCTGCTGTGATGGCCACCGACGGGCCTGTAGCCTCGGTGCCCTCCTTGGAAGGCATTCTGACAGCCCGGTCACCAATTGGCGTCCCTTCATGTTCTGTCTGTGGTTCCGGTCTTGCCGGCGGTGCTGGCTAGCGCAGATCTGTCTTGAGAGCAAGCTGGGGACAAGTCGTTGGCGGTCCCAGCTCCTTGTGCCTCGGACGCAGTCTCCTGTCGTTAGCGATGCACCAATTCCAGTCACGAACGCTGTGTGACGTGTCTCAGGCGGGGCGGCGTCTGTTGGCCATTATGAAGGGCCGCCAGTGGTGATAGCGGCGCCGCAGGTCCGGGGGTGGATCGATGCCGAGAGCCGATGCTGAGCGTCTTTGTCGTCGTCGTCGCTGTTGCTCCACTGCGGATGTCTCCATTTGGAAGAATCCGCGGAGCAAACAAAGGGTTGGGGTTGTCTGAGGACATGGATGCCACCATCCCATTTCAGGAATATCCGGCGGCACGCAAACACAAACAAACACCAGGGAACCCTGAAGTCTCGAATCATCACCAGAACATGGCATTTTGAACATCAACATTGCAAAATCGCCACTCGATGCACCCGCTTCATTTCGAAATGCACAGCAAGAAAACACACCCCAACGCCAACGCTACAAGCATGAACCCCAAGAATGCAAATGCAAATGCAACCCCGACCCCTCAGTACCCAAACGGGGTGAGCTCTCCTCTAAACGGCCGCTGCGCGCTCCCAACTCTCTGCTCATCCACCCTCCACACTCCCTTCGTCTTGTCATGCTGCAACTGCCACCCCAGCCCCTCCGCCAGCTTGTGAAACACCTCGTGCTCCCCGCCTTCACACGACCTAAAAAACAACGGATCCCAACCCACACCCCTCGTGGCCTCGCTCACCCGCATCTGCCGCTGCGCCTGCTCGAGCTTGGTCTTCTCCGCCACCACCGTGCGCATATCACCCTCGCGCAACCCCCGCAGCACCCCGCCCCACGCACGCCTTGACTCCCACGGGTCCTGCGCGTCCGCGGGCGGCAGCTGCATCTCCGCCGGCGCGTTCTCAGGCGCGTCGACGTCGTACACCTCGAGAACCTCCCCAGTCGCCCCGTCCCGCACTGTCCACCCCTCGCTCCAGCACCCGGCCACCTGGTAGACCGTCCGCTGGGGCTCGTCGCGGTGGTACACCCTCGCCTCGAAGGTATTTCGCTTCCCGCGGAACACCCCCTCGCCTGAGAACTTCATTTCCGTGACGAGCCCGCTGCTCGCGGGGATGTGATACGTCCCGATGATCTCGGGGTAGAGACACCCCGCCATCAGGCCGCGCACCTTGACATCGGGGAGCGGGATCAGGTAGTCTTCTCCGTACCGGTCCACGCGGAGGGTCGCGTGCCCCACCTGCCGGATGTTGATGCTCCCGTTGAAGGTCATCTCGACGCGGGCGTAGCCGTCGGCGCGGACGCCGTGGGCCGTGTCGGAGAGGTGCATGGCGGTGATGGGCGGGTGGTGGGAGACCTGTTCCGCGACGAGGGAGGTGGTGCAGTTCGAGGGGGCGTCGGTCCAGGAGGCGAGGAAGAGCTCGCCGAGGAAAGCGTTGAGGGGCTTGCGGATGGAGGTGGATGCTTTGGTGGGCTTCTGGCAGCATGCGGGGGAGGTGCTGGTGGGGGTGTGGTGGTCGACGCCGATGTAGAGCTGGCTGCGCAGGGCGATGAGGAACCAGCGGAGGACCAGCAGGGCGCGCTTCTGCGGGCAGGGCTCCAGGGCGGGCGCGGCAAAGACGGACGGGCGCTGGCCCCAGCAGTGGCCGACCTCGACGACGGAGCAAGGCGCCAACATGGAGGGCGGACCCGTCACGTTGGCGAGGTCGCCCTTGACTGTGCCGAGGAACTGGGAAGTGTGTTAGTGGGGGGGTTGGGAGGGGTGAGGTAAGTGGGAAGATGGATGGATACCTTGACGAGCTCGCGCAGGCGAGACGCAAATGTCTTGCTGTCCATAGTGGACTGTGTTGTGGTGATGATATCGATATTGGGGCTGGAAGTATGGGTGTTGGGTGGTGTTGAGCGGTGCTGCGTGGTGTTCTGTTGAGCTGAGTGGTGGGGAGCTTCACTTGGTGAAACACGAGGTCAATGTGGCCGTGGTGGGACTCCGAATGCGGGCAGGTGTGACGGACAGACACCAACACCACGATGATGATGGTGCATCAAAATAACGATAGCTATGTATCAACAATCGAATCCGGCAGACGATGGAGGACACGGCGGCCTTGAAACAAGAGGCACTCGCGGCCCTTTTGTCCCTCGACAAAGGTCGGCGCCTCGCCTCTTGTCTGCGTTAGCCAAGCCTTTGTTTCATGTCTCGTCTCACGGCGATACACCCCTGCCCCGCGTGTGCTTGGTGCCTCGGGGGGCTCTCTCTGGCTCTATCCGACGCCGGAGACGCGGGAGAGGGGCGAGGGATGACGAGAGCTGCAGCCAGGTCGAGGGACCTTTGCTAATCTCGACACGTGAAGCGCCCAGCCTCGATGGATGTCGTGCATCTGCAAGGACACAATGATACGGGTGCCAGGGCCGTTGTATTCCCCCTCGCTTGGGTCACAGTGGCTCCCAGCCGTTTTGGGCGTCTTGTCAGTTGCGCTTCAGTGGCTGTCAGTGGTTCTTGGTGGCTTTTCAGTGGGCTCCTGTGCCGTCAGCGAGCAGGCCCAACCGGGTGCCCGCTGCCCTGAGCCGCATGCCAAGCCGGCCAAGTGCCAAGCCGGAGGCAGAAGTGGGGCGGCAGTGGGTCTGATACTGCACTTCATTGGACCATCTGTCTGGCGCTAGACTGTCCCCACAATTAGACTAGGCGTTCGGGTGGGCCTGATCCGAGCGCCTTCTCGCCCCAGCACTGCCCCAAGCCACGACAGCTTCAGGGCGCTTTGAGCCTGGTTCAGACGAGCTTGAATCATGGCTGCTCTCATGGAAGCGAGAATGTCCGATCCATCGGTTGACATCTTGGACCCAAGTCCACGGCTCCCGCTCCGTCCGAACTGAGCAATTGCCATCATCATTCCCAAAAACAAAACATAAAATCCCATTTCCGTGTCCATTTCCATTTCCACCAGCGCACCTCCCGTGTTAAATCCTCATCTCTCGCTCTCACCTGCTGCCACACCAAAACTCTCTGCCACAGTGTCCCGCAGCGTCAAGTCAATGGCGACTGCTCCAATTTCGGCGACACACAGCCTTTCCATCACCACTGGAGTCCCACGCGAGTCATCAAACGGGAGGGGCAGCTCAACCTGATGGATGCTTCTTGGTTCACATGTCTGATGTCTATCTATTGCCGCCACCCCTCCATCGGCTTCGAGATCTCGGCTTGGAATTAAAATCCACCCTCAATGGGTTACACAAAACCCCTGAAATCACCATGCTCCAAACTGTCAGCTCCTACTGCAGCAGATACCACCTTCCGTTCAGGCCAACCAGGCATCTGGCAAATCCTTGTAGCTCTCCCCAACAGGAACCCTGTTTGTCTGCGACGACAGCACCACTGCCACCAACCTCACCCACTCATCCGTGCGGTTCGAGAGCCTGAGCATCAACCCTGTTAGCAACCACCGAGGTGCTTTCTTGGCTGATGAACCGAAAAACTTGGGATACGGGGAGAAAGTAATGGTGAAATAGAAGAGAACCTACGCATGCATCATCCCCCTCTGCGCCACCACATCCCCCGGGCCGCACACCGTCTCCACCGCCTCCCCAAACGTCGCCTTCCCCTCCTTGACCTCGTATGCCTCGGCCGAGGGCGTCAACAAGCTCAACTTTCCGGACACAACCACCAGATAGTCGGTCGACGTGGTCCGGTGCATCGTGCCCTCGGTGCGCGGCGCCACGTCGAGGTAGTACAGGTTCAGGCCGCCGGGGAGGACGATGCCCATCCCTGGGACCGAGTCGAGGGGGATGTCGCCGCTGGGAGGTTATTAGCGTAATTTTAAGCGAGTTTGGGGGGGAGAGGAGGACGTACTGCCCGTCGTTGGTGGTCGGGATTTGCTTGCTGGTGGCCACCACGGCGCGCATCAGAGTGCCGTCGAGGAGGGCGTCGACGGGGAGGGAGTCGATCTTGACTTCCACCCCTGGCTCGACGGTGGGGTTGTCGTGGTGGGGAGAGGGAAGGGGGAGGTTGGAGGCCGTGATGCGCCGGGGTGCGGGGAGGTTGTAAGAGGCCATTGTGCCGGGGGAGGTCGTGGGACTGGGACTGCGGTGATGAAAAGCTGAGAATGCGGCTGGCTTGGAGATTCTAGGATGAGTCTTTGATATGGTGAGTTGGACGGACTTTTTATCCTCGCATTCAGGCGATGCCACGCACAATGATGTTGACAAACTCCTCTGCTGGACAGGCTGAGGTTGCTGACCCAGTGGGATTACAAATGCAGGCAGCACAGCATCCAAAGTTATCTCTCTGTCTGCTTTAAATTTTGGTATTATTCAGCCGAAATCATGGCCAACATCGTGAGCTGAGGTCCCGCCGGCTTCCAAAGCGGTTGGTTGGTTGGCCCCCAGCTCAAGTTTATGGCCTGTGGTCTTGTAATCATGTTGGTGTTGGTGAGAATAAGCTTTCAGGGGTAACGCAAGGAGCAGGTTGGTGCAGGGGAGCGGCTCCGGTGGGGGCCAAAACACCATTGCTTCGCCGCACCTGGCTAGGTCGATGACAAATGGCATCGTTGGGGAAACGTTTGGCCGCATTTATCATCCAGCGCGAGGATGTAAGTGGTGGTCGTCTTGTTTCGCTACCTAGGTATGAGTTTATGCAAGGTAAAACTCGTCGAGCATCCCCGTTTCTACCGCTTCTCCATCCATAACCCCATCGCAATACGCTTCCCCAATATACTCGAAGAGTTTTCTCTCCCTCTCCCCCGTCTCATTCACGGGTACCACCAGCCCATCTTCCTTTGGCCGCAGCACAAACGGGATCCTACCCCCGCAAAACACAACCACCATATCCCCAACCTCTACCCCGGCCGGCCCCATCCCCAAATACCCCTCCTTCGTGAGAAACGGCTTCTTCCCAATCACATACTCCATACTCGACCTGTACTCCGACCCAATCTCCCCCCTTTCCAACTTCTCCTTCCATCCCCACTCCCTCAACCTCCTCGCCCCCTCCTCCTCCGAAAGCACCGCCCCCTCCGCCAGCAACTGCACTGACTCCCAACACTGCACGTGATAGACCCTCCCCTCGTTTTGGAGGCGCTGCATCCCCCCCGCCGAGGTCCAGTACAGATCCCCCACCGGCACACGCCACCTCGCCTCTGCCCGGCGCTCCTCGCTCGCGTAGAACCGGGGCAGAGCCTTCCTGCTCGCCAGCTCAAACAGCCCGTCCACCTGCGCAAAGAACCCCGCGAACCGCACCGCATCCCAGGCCATGTCCTCCCACGGCTCTCCCGGGGCGACCGACTCGACGGTGTCGACTTTGTACCCGGCCAGGCCGAGCACGGAGGGTTCATCATCCGGCCCTGGGAGGGGTTTAACAGCGGTGTGCACGCCGCAGGCTGCAAAGAGGTGTGGTGACGCGACAGCTTCGTGGCGGACGTAGAAGGACGGGCGGAGGTTCCCCCGCCAGTCGGGGGCCCACGAGGGGAGGCCTGCCTCCGCGAGGGCGGGGGCCTTGGGGAACTGTGCCAGGCAGAGGATGTCGACGCGGCCAGTGGCGGGGTTGGTGATCATGGCGCGGGCGGCGGCGGCGAGGATGCGCGCGTCGTCGGCGGGGGAGGTCTGGTGCGTGTAGTCTGGCTCGAGGCCCTCGAGGGCGGGGCCATCGACGGCGAGGAAAAGGAGGGAGAAGATGCGGTCGCGGTGGAGGGTTACCTGCGTGTCGCGGCCGACGTAGAGCTTGCGGAGGAGGGCGTGGAGCTGGTCGCCCTCTGCGTCGGGGTCGCTGCGGTCGAGCTTGCGGCGGCGCTGGCGGCAGCTGAAGAGCCGCGACGTGGGCTCGTCCGAGGTCTCGCTGAGGAGGGCGAGGGGCACGGCGGCGTGGAATAAGGTGAAGAGTTGGCCCATCGCGTAGCGTAGGAGTTGGATGGCCAGCATGACGATCTCGACGGGGACACTCTTGGTCCCGCAAAGGAAGACGGTGTCGGCGCAGAGGCAGAACTCTTGGACGATCCAGGCGCGTGAAAACCACGGGCGCGCGAACCAGTGCTGGAGCACGCTGTCCGTGATTAGCGGGATGAAGGTGTCCGCAGCGATCTGGAGCAAGGCCGTGAACTCGGCATGTTTGGGATTGGAGGGGTCGGGGCTGTTTATCATGCGGTGTAAGTCGGGCCATCGCTCGCGTGTATAGTAACCCTCCAGGCCGAAGTCCCAGGCGGCCTGCCCAACGACACCCCAGGCATCCATCAGCGAGTCTGACTCGTCGGCTGAAGGGCCTAGCCACACGAGAACCTGCTCGGCTTGGGCGTAGATGGAGCCCATCAAGCGTACCTGGGCCCCTTTTTCCTCGGGATTGTTCTGGTTGATGCAAATCTGGTCGATCCAGAGCCGAACCGGTTTCTCGGCATCGCGGAGGTGGATGAGGGCGGTGTGGAGGGACTCGGTGATGGCCACGGCATGGGGCTCAACCGGCCTGCCAGCTGGGGGTACAATTAGGATGGCGCACAACTCCGACCCGCTGCCCCATGCGTAGGAAAGAGCCTTGAACTGCTGCGCTGAGGCCGCGATCTCGGCCACGGAGAGGTGGCCCCTGAGTTGCTCCCCCTGAGCCCCTGGTAGAAGCTCGAGCAGTCGGAATTCTGGGTTTGACTTGCCCACCAGTCCTGCATCATAGGGATTGTATGATTGGGTTAGAACTGGTCTCGCCATTGAAGTATGACTCTTGGGCGTGACTTTGCGTGTCTTGGAGGTGTATGTCTGGAGAGGGGTCTGGAGAGGGGCGGATGGTGGTTTGTCTCTGTTCCGCCGTGCCACGGCGCCCAGAATCGCTAACCCACTTGGGCCGCCCGCAGCTCAGCCGCTTTTGTTCGCCTCGCAGGCCTCTGTGCCTGTGATGCAGGGAGTGGGGGCTTGGGGGTTTTTGACCCCCATGTCTGGCCGCTGGCTGACGCGCTCCATCCGGGCGAGATTGATGACCCCAGCCGCTGGCGCAACGGCATCCCCGACTTCATGCTTTACAGAAAGGGATGGACTTTGTAGTAGTTTGCTTTGGCCGGCTTGCTGTTCATGACACCGACCCCGCACCGTTGTGGCAGTGCAAGGGCGGCGGCCATGATGATGGTGGAGGTGCGTGGTGGAAGATATGACGGGGGCAAGGCACTGAGGAAAGAGGTGTTGATGTTTTGAGGAAAAGGGATGCACATGTGACCAATATACAAATAATAAAAGGGGAGTAGAACACACTCGAGGAAAAGGGGGCTTGATACAATGGGGCTGGACGTAGCGGGACACACGAAACATGTTGTCTAGTTACCTGTAAAGTTGGCCACCCATTTTATCGCTCCGAAGCCAAATCTCCACGCTGCGACTTGTTGCGCGTCGCTGGATAAAATACACGTACATCGCAAAATCTTCACATCTCGGAAGCACCATCTCCAACGCAATAAGTAACTGTAGTTACTTCCGCCGCTCGGCGGCAACCTTCCATTCCTGCTGCACAACAATGTTCCCCGGCGCCCCATTCGCCGCCGTGGCCTCTGGATCGCTGCTGTGATCACCCCAGCTGCTGCGCTGCCGGGCCCTGGCCTCGGCGACGTGCTTGGGCCCGACCGGGCGCAGCTGGTACTGCGACGAGTCGTCGTTGAGGGGCTCAAAGTTGTTGTTCTTGGAGTTGAACTTGCCCGAGCTCAGCGCCGAGCCCGAAACCGTGCTCTTCATCTTGCCGAGCAGCGGGCGCAACACGGGCACGCACGCGAGCGTCACGGCCAGGCATGGCTCCAGCCCGCTGAAGATGAGCGACTCGGGAACGTTGAAGGTGATGTCGGTGTAGTCGATCGAGGTGAGGGCGATGAGGCGGAGGACGCTGACCACGCAGGTGCTGAAGGGAGGGGTTTTGGTGTCAACGACGGTGGACTCGACAGTCAGGGCAGATGGATCTGAGCTAGCTTACAACAAGCCGACGGCAAACGTCACCATCAGCACCAGCTTCTTGTATAGCGCCAGGTTCAGGCCGTACAGATACGGCATGGGGAGGAGCAGCACGATGAAGTCGGTGACGAGGTTCAGGGTGCCTGTGATCTTGTACGAGAGCACTTGGTTGCCACAGTGGCCGCCGGGGATGGTCTGATCCCAGTTGAACTCGAACGGTTGACACATCAAGAAGCCCATGAGAATTGTCGCTAGGGCCCACATGATGATGACGACGCCGGTGATCCGGGCGGTCCAGATGAAGGCCGGGATGGAGAAGATTTTGGAGTAGAGAATCAGAATGGAGATCTTGCTCAAGCTGAGGCTGACTGCCCAGAGGAGCTGAATGGCAATGAGGAACTGAGGCCGGCGAGCCTGAGTCAGAACGGGGAGTCCAGTAAGCTTTAGCAAGGGGGACAGGAACTTGCCTTGAGGAAAATGGTGATTGGGTCCATGCCATGTTGTTGGATGATTTCGGTAAAGTGAAAGCCCACGTCGCAGATGAAGACGCCTGAAGACCGTATACGGCGTCAGTGAGGCGAACCAGGGGCTGTTTCCGGGAGAAGGATCACTCACTGGTGACGTTGATGGATTGGTACGCAGTGGTAACGAGCTGGACACATTGTTAACCCATCTCGCCGATAAGGAACCCCAATAGGAAGGGAGCAGAGCATGGGCGTTGGACATACACACGCCGCAAAGATGAACCAATCGCTAGAGTCGAGGGGACGGTGCGCGAGGCGCCGTGCCAGCGCCCTCAAGCCGCAGGATATGATGGCCAGAGAAGTGAAAACAACGGCAACGCTAATCACAGCGCGCTGTGACTGCCTCTCGATGGGGAAAACGACGGTCATAGCGGCTGCTGGTCGGCGGAGAAGGGAAGTGGTGACGTCCAAGTGGTTAATGACAGACGGGGCGTGAGGTTCATTTGAAACGGCGGGCGACTTCTCACCGCTCGTTAGTTATGTCCCCGGAAGTCAGCGCGGGGGATCCGGAAAAGCCAGCCCTCAGGGGGAGGCGTGTTTGTACTACAGCATGGCCGTTGACGGCTGTCTTTGTGCCGATCAGCGACCCCCGGAGGAGCAAAACCCCAGAAGCAGGACAGGGAGTTATGGAGAAAGAAACGGTCAAGAGATATGGCGCAGCCCTGGGATGTGGGGGCACAGGGAGGTCGATTGGGGGTTCGCACCCGAGTCCCAGGGTCGGGTTTCTGCAGGACGTCTGCAATGTGGCTCGAGATGGCAGTGATGGGCGCTTGATAGCCATTCGTGTGCCTCCCCTGGGATGCTTTGTCTGTTGGCTCAAACCAAAGACGCCATGCCGTGCCGGGGGCAATGCCACAGCCCTCGAGGGCGTGGGGTTGTCAACGGCCCGGAACCGCATAGAGCGCCACGGCACATGGGCATCCACCCCTCCCGAGACAATGGGGACAGGGGTTCTGTGGCCAGGGGGGACGTGAAGGATGCAATTCTGGCAAGGACTTTGCAAATTCCCATGCCCATTTGCGATCCGACAGCGCGACGCTTGCACCCCCCGCGGATGCCGGCAACAACTAGTGGTTTTGTTTTGTGCTAGTGTCCTGCGGGAAGCCCCGGAAGGGCCTCGAATGCGCCCTCGAGCAGGCAATAGCCAAGGAAGCAGGAGAGGAGCGAAGGAAACGATCGACATGGACTGGAATTGCGGACCTGTGTCCATGGCCCCCCTGGGGTTGATGGCGTGGGTTACTCACAATATTCCCGTCCCTCGGGCTCGCTTGTCCCCCACGAAGCACACCCCTGGGACCCAGCGGAAGGGATCTCAATGCAGAGTGGGCATGTGTATGTATATCTGAATCCTGCCTTGAGCGGGGGGGTCGCTATCCCCGTCCCGCTCCCCTTTCTCCCGCATTATTGCGCTGCAATGGAGACCCTCCTCTTCACTTGGCCAGCAGTCGCCGTGCAGATTCTGATCGCCACCTTCAGCATTTGCGTATGGCGCCGTTACCTCTCCCCGCTTGCGGACATACCTGGCCCATTCGTCGCCTCCTTCAGCCGCTGGTGGCATGTCCGTCGCATTCTGATTGGGGACCAGAATGTACAACTTGTGCAGTTGCACGCGAAGCATGGTATTAACTATTCTTCGGCCTTGTTTGGCTCTAAGATGTCCCTTGACAGAACAGGCCGCTCATCGTTTCCCCCATTCCTCCAGGCCACTTCGTCCGCATCGCCCACAATGAGATCAGTGTCAGCCACCCAGATGGCATCAAGCAGATTCTTCTCCAGCCGTTGTGGAAGGTAAGCGTCAGGCGATCAGGCGGCGGGAAGGCACAGGACTGACATAACTCCAAGGCCAAATGGTACGAGCTGCTCCAGCTCCCCGACTACCGCTACAAGGCGCCCATGTCGACGCTCGACCCCCGCAAGAAGGCGGAGCGGTCGAGGAACCTGGCAACGGGCTACACGCTCTCGAGCCTGCTTAAGTCCGAGGACGCCGTCAGCCGGACCATCGAGATGCTGCTGGGCTGGCTGGACAAGCACGCTGCCAGCGGCGAGTCCATGCACCTCGACAAGTTCTTTACGTACACAGCCTTTGACGTGGTCGGCGAGGTCGTCTTCTCCAAGCAGTTCGGTTTCCTGAAGGAGGGTGAAGACATTGGCAACTCCATCTCCAACTCGCTGGCGCTCAACGCGTACGCCGCCGTCGGCGGCTTTTTCCAGCCGTGGAATATGATCGTGGCGAACCCTTTTGTCACATGGCTCCAGGTCATGCCCATGGGTCACCTCTTCAACACCACCATGATTGCCATCAACGAGCGCGAGCGTAACCCGGACGCGCGCTTCGACATTGCCGCCCACTGGTTCAAGATGCTCAAACAACATCCCGAGCGCATGGTGCTGCGAGATATCCACGCGCAGGCTACGACCTCCGTCGGTGCTGGTGCCGACACCGTTTCGTGCGGTTTGCAGGCGTTCGTCTACCACATGTTGCGCCACCCGACCGCCTGGGGCCGGGTGCGCGCCGAGATCGACGCCGCGCGCCGCGAGAAGGGGCTCTGCGGTGACCGCATTGTGGCATTTGACGACGCCCAGCAGCTGCCCTACCTGCAAGCCTGCATCAAGGAGGCGCTGCGCGTGTTCGGGCCCGTTCCCATGGGTCTGCCGCGCGTGGCTCCCCCGGGAGGTCTCACCATCGGCGACCGCACGTTCCCTGCCGGCACCATTCTGTCCATTAACCCCTGGGTGATGCATCACTCGACCGAGATCTGGGGGCCCGATGCCGCCAAGTTCAAGCCCGACCGCTGGCTGAGCGAGTCGATAACTGCGGTGGAGAAGTACTGGATTCCGGTAAGTACCTGGCGTGGGCTTTTGGCAGGGGAGAGAGGAGGGGAAGAGAAAGGGGGAGAGAAAGATGAAGCTGACACTGGACTTTCTCCCCTTTAGTTTGGCGCAGGATACAACTCGTGCCCGGGCCAGAACTTGACCAAGATCGAGCTCTCCAAGATCCTGGCCACCCTCGTCCGCGATTACGACATCCGCCAGGTCGACAAGGAGCAGGAGTGGAAGTACAAGGCCTACTTCACTGTGGTGCCCCATTCCTGGCCGTGCTACATCGAGAAGCGGAAAGACTAACTGTGTGCCCTTGTTCTCGGAGCTGAAATTGGTCTAGACCACGGAGAGCGAGGGGGTAGCGGAAAGGGTTACCCACCGAGATGGGATGGTGAAGTTGCGGTCGGATGCCAACATACCGAGAGAGCACTTAGGTATTAGATAATGAGGTAATGGGTTCCGAGCAGAGAACGGTGGCTGAGAGAGAGTACATATAGCGGGAAGACACGTTGAGCGGCCGAGTGTCAGCTGTTTACGGATACATGGCTGGGTGTTGCACCCATGCCATGGGCAGCGTCCCGTCGAGTTCAAGTTTCCTTCGAGTTACGCTCCTGCCACCCGACTCTACGACTGTGAAAAGGTGGCGAGTGCAGGCCCATGAGTCCCCAACACGGTTGAAACTTGAACAACAAAACAAGGCCACGGTGCTGTTGCAATGTCAACCCCATGTGTCAACCCCATTGTCAGCGCCATTGTCAGCGCCATTATCAACCCTATTTGTCAGCGCCATTGTCATCGCCATTGCCAATCTCATGCTCATTTGGATTGCCTTGGGCAAAATGGTACACCAAAAACGTGCAGTGCCTTCATCATGAACTGCAGTCGTGTCGTGGTTCGGAGTCCCTCATGCCCGGCGAAAACCCAGCTTGCAGTCGACCTTAAGCTCCCTCAACGTCGATTAAATCTTCTCTCTCGTCAGATATGTCTCTTTACCTGCAAAGTACGATTAATTATGTCCCTTTTCCCTAATGGTTGCCGCCATTGGTCGTTTCCTGCTGCTGCGATGTTGTAAGGTTGGTCAATCCTGGAATAAAACGCAAATTGGCAGTCGTTCATTTTTTAGTTATTTCCATTGTTTTATTAAGGCCTGCAGGGTCAGGGTAAGTATTGGCGGGAGAGTGGGTGGCGAAGAGAGGATAGCATCTCCGTGGCAGGGTATTAAACTCTTCCGTGCTGCAAGGAATATCCTTTCTGGCAGCTCTCATGACCAGTGAACAGGGAGACATGAGCCCGCGCCAAACGTTACGAGCAGTCGTCCCTTTCTCATACGTTATGGCAACTGAGCGGCACCAGTTCCGAATAGTGATGTCAGTTACATTTGTGGCGTTGGGTCTAGACCACTGGGTTTTTCGACGAACCACGCACGACAGGGCCCGAGAAATCTCAAGATAATTACTCGACAAATTGGCTGTTGCCACCAAACCACGCCCCTTGGCCCGCCCCTTTGGCCCGTCGTTAATGTGCACAAGGAGGTCCCTCTTATTCCTTGGTCCACACCGGCCCATTCCAGGGCGCCGGTACAGTTCCACCAACAACTATGGCGCCGCCGCCTGTTTTCTTCGAGTTGAGCTGGTCCATCCTCAGCACCATCGGAGCGGCCAACGTCTTCTTTGGTCTCCTTGTTGTCAGTGTCACAGGCTTCTCCCCGATTATCATCGTTCCTCTCGTTACCTCGACCGCCTGCGCTGTCACAAATGGCCTCTGTTTCTACGCTTTCTACCTGACGTCCCCGCCAGCGGTCAACCAGGCTGTTGCCTCTGTCTTTGCGGATATTCTGTGGCTGGTAAGCACCTGAGCACCCACCAGGCGGGCCCGCTGTCTTCAGCTCGGTCATCCCCCCATTCAGAACGGACAGGATTAACCTCTTGGAACAATGCAAAGGTCCAAGAAGCAGGATTGTCATTCTATGGCTACGTCATCCTAAGTCGCATCCTACGCGACAAGCAATGGTATATCTTCGCCACCATTTTCTGGACTACCATGCTGGCCATCGCCCTCATCCGCATCGTGATCGCCATCACCCGGGCTCGCTTCATCATCGGCGGAGACAGCACTGGCAGACTGCAAAGTACTATCAACCATCTTCATACTGCCTATTTCCCCCTCATCGCCCTGGTCGAATGCGTGAGCGCCTACTTTCTCTTGTCCACTTTCGCCAAGGCAAAGATCAACTCGCTCGAGCGCGCCATGAAAACGGGCTTGTTCCAATACCTGATGCGCAGCACCGAGGTTCGCCTGACGTTCCTGGCCGTTATCGGCACGATGCGCGCCGTCACCTACTCGTTCCAGTCCACGGCCCAGAGCGCGACCAACATGGCCGGCCAGATTGACCGTTTCTGCTACGCCTTGGAGTGTCTCTTCCCCATGGTCATGTAGTAAGTTCCCGTTCCCTCTCTTCCTTACGTTGATATCGGCCGGCGAACAACCTTAACGCAGACAAACTAACGGCTCCTCAGCATCGACATGCTGTCCTCCAAGGTCGTTCAGACGAACCAAAGCTACAACATCTCACTACACACCCGGCCGAGCCAAGCCTCCAAGGTGATGAGACGGTTCACCACTGGTGGGAAGAACGGTGTAACGGGTCCTTCTAGTCGAGCTGAACACGGCGTGGATATCCGTGCCTGTGCCAGCGGGGCGAATTCCGGTCGTAGGTCAGAGTCGCAGGAGCGCATTGTCCGCAACGAGTCATTCAGCATGGCGGCCTCGGATGTCGACCTGGGCGCGGTGGGTCCAAGCCGCGCCGACCATGACGTCGGCCAGGGGGGCGGTTGAGCTCTGTGGGATTACGGTGAGTGACTCGAGGGTTGAGTGTCACTTATCGGTGCCATGAAAAAGAGGGAGAGGCGGAGTCCCGCGCTTTGGTGGATGCCGCGCTCTAGGATTCCTGACTCGGCCGGTAGTAGTTCGCTTTCCTGCGGCCTGGCCGCTACCTTTTATGACTATAATAACGACGAGATATGCTGTGAGATAGAACTCGTAGTTATGGCGGGAACTGGTGCTTGTTAGACACGGAGCAGAGGGAGAAACCACGGCGCAATAGGTTTACGAATTGCCATGCGGCATTGAGTCTGAGCGAGCAATATGCGGCGTCGACATTATGGCCACGCGGGCAATTGTTGGCCAATATAGTGTGCTTACATTCTCAATACATCCATCCTCAGCGGCATCGCCACCCCGAGCCCCACGCAGCCCGGCATGGTCTCCAACTGCGACGCCTTCCTCAAGGTCGCCAAGGGAGACAGCTGCGACTCCATTACGGCCAACGGCATCTCCGTGGACCAGCTCCACGCGTGGAACCCGGCCATCGGCGGCACATCCTGCAACGGCCTCTGGGCCAACGCGTACGTGTGCGTGTCCATCATCGGGCACACGCTTACGCCGACGAATGCGGCAGGCAACGGCATCGCCACGCCCACGTTGATCCAGGACAACATGACGCGCAGCTGTAGGGCTTTCTACAAGGCCGTCAGCGGCGACACGCACGACTCGATCGCGCGCAGGGCGGGGATCACGACGGCGTAGTTTGTGGGGTAGAACCCGGCTGTCCAGGCGGACTGCACGGGGCTGTGGGCCAACACGTACGCTTGCGTTGGGGAGTTGTGAATTTTTTATTTACAGTATTGGGATGGCATGGATGGGTTGTAGGGGGGACAGGCGAGAAGGCGGTTGGGATCATTGGGCAGCGAGATATCGCCCGTTGTATATGTAGGTATTGTGAGTATAAGTGGAGGATCCTAGCAAAGATCGATGTTTCGAGGTAAGAGCCGCAAGTCCGCGCCAGATGGGTAATTATTTCGAAGCGAGGAGGGCGGCGCATGGTCTTGTATCGATATTAATCGAGGCACGGGATAGTTTGGGGCCGACTTGAACAGGAAAAGAGACTCGGACTACGACATCCAAACTTGAGGAGAGCCCGAGGTGTATTTCGGGTTCCAAGCCCCTCCCTTTTTGAGCAAAACCGGACCACGCTCCAGAGTTGGCAGCGAGAAGGTGGGCCGCGCGCGAGCCTCGCTTCTGACATAATCACAGCTTGCAATCGACACCCACTTCCCTGCAGGTTTGTTCGGTCTCTCCCGCTCCCAATGTTCGCTCTTCATGTTCCTCCCCCAAGCACTTGCTTCCCCCAACCATATGCGCTTCCGCTACCTACCGTCATCGCAGCCACTGACATCTCGTAGGTCGCCCGGGACAGGATGGAAACCGTGATTGGGTTTGTCAAGGCTCTTGAGAGATTTGAGAGTGCCTCGCTCGGCGAGTCGGTAAATGCCCTGCCTATCGATGCGCTAGAATCTACCTAACTGATTCACTGGCAGCTATGCGTCCTTGACAAGCTCGCTCGCCAAGTCACTTTTTCCCCGACGAGAAGCTCGGCGTATGCAGCTGCTCTTGTAGGCGCCAGGGACGCTGGTCGGGGCTGATCCTGCGCGGCGCTAACCGACGTTTGAAGGAGGAGTCTGACACGGCACACGCCGCCACTGTTCCCTCAGGTCAGGGAGACATCCCTCTGTTCATCAAAGATGGCAATGACAATGGCAACGGCGAGGGCAGCGGCGATGGAGAGATAGATGAAAATGACGGCGGAAATGGACATGGAAGTGGGCATGGAGGTGGGCATGAGAGTGAACATGGAAATGGGCATGGAAATGGGCATGGAGATAGAGATGGCAAGGGAATTAGCAACGGGGATGGCAACAGGGATGGCGATGGTAACGACAATGAGAATGACAAGGGCAATGACAATGATATTGACAACGGCAACGCCATGGCAAGCAAGCTGGGGGGTCAGCTGGGAAGTCGTCCGAGGTTCTGCACATCCCGCCCCGTAGGTGGATCATTACCTGGGTCTCGGCCGGCTCTCACAAATGACATGCCCCGGATCTGTGTCCGTGAGATGGAATGTCCCATCCCCAACTTCATACCCCTGAGTTCTCGACCCGGCAACCCGTTCCAGCCCCCAGGCCCACACCATCCCGAGGCAACGGTCCAGGTCGCGACCGTTACTCCAGACGCAGCCACTATGGTTGTCGTTATTTCTTGCTCCACAGACGACACGAGGTCGGCGGGGCACCCAGTGGCTTCTGGACCCCAGAGTCTCGAGCGCGCCAGCCAACCAGCAGCCAACCAGCAGCCCTCCTTCGGGGCATTTGCCCTGAAAAGGTGATGGCGGGGCCCCCTAAATCCGGGGGCGCATGGGCGTCATGCGATGGTGCGGGGGATTGCCAAGGATCACCCTTCTGTCAAAACGCACGGACGCAACTGTAATCAGGGGCCAAGAACGCCCAAGGGCAAGGGAATGCCACGTTTACTGGGGGAGCTACTGGAACTGCCCCGACGGCTGGACTCGAGCCAGGGCAAATCGTGCGCCGAGGTGGTGCGGTGGCGCCTGCAGAGGTGTCGCGGCTGTGTTCCGCGCTGGGAGTGGCACGCCAGCGCAAGACCAAGCGCCATGCAGACGGCGACGACTTGCTAATGAGGGAATGGCGGCGGTGGAGATGCTCAGCGCTCAGCGGGGAAGGAAGAGCCGTTAATGTGCAAACTTCGTGTCGCCGTTCATGTCGCCGTCAAGAATGAATGTGGGTGGTAGCCAAAGTCACTCGCGATCAACTCCAGTGATCGGCGGTCGACCCTTGTTGTCGCATGTCTCAAATCACGCAAATGTCTCACGCAAAATGTCTCACGTCAAAATATAAAAAGGTTGATGCTGGATGCTGGGCCATGCCATGCGGGGAATCCCACATGCAACCCTAACCCTGGCCCGTCCCTTTCCCCCAATCACCATCACCACCATCACCATCGCCCTCCCCACGCAACAACCACGAGACAAAGGAACATTAAATTACTGCCATTACTCAAACTATCATACAGGCCCCTCACTGCCTCGAAGACGGCGCGTCATGTATGCGCATGCTCGAGCTGTTGTTGAACATATCGACCTCCTCCCGCGCCCGCTTCTGCGTCATCTCCATGAGCTGATTCAGGATCCGGAATTCCATCTTGAGCTTCACAGAGTAGACAAAGGCCTTGTAAACGGTCTGAAGATCGTACAAGTCCATATACTCAAGCACAAGGACCGGCGCGTCCAGAATGATGATCAGGACGTTGACGATGAGCAGGTGGCGGCGCATCTTGCGGACGGAATCACCGTAGATGCTGCTCTCGGCATCGAAGTACGAGTAGCAGGTGCGAATGTAGATGCCGCTGATGATCAACTCCTGCACGCAGAACATTGTCACCTGGACCTTCTCGTAGATCTCGTACGGGTGCGTCCACGTGTTGACGGCCGAGGCGTTGGACCCGTACATCAGGATGATGATGGGCACGTGCAGGACGATGGCGTTGGTGATGATCATGGCGAGCACGAGTTTCAGGCCGAGCGGGCTGCGGAAGATGAGGTGCAGGCGAGAGTAAAGAACGAGTGACTGGCCGGTGACCATGGGCACCCAGCCGACCGAGATGAGCGTGATGTAGAGAATGAAGGTGTGCGAGCCGAGTAGGTTCTTGAGCATGAAGCCGATCGAGTGGGGGGCAATGCCGTTGGTGGCCGCCAAAAAGGCCCAGAAGTAGAGCCCCTGGCGCCGCTTGAAGGACGAGAAGATGATGACGTTGAGCTCCAGCACGTTGTAGAAGGACATGGCCAGGAAGGCGATCATGGCCGGGCTGATGGACGAGCTGACGTCCGAGCCCTCCGAATCGTTGCCCGAGTAGCCCATCGTGGCTGGTGGTTGTTGTCGTTGTCGTCGATCACGGTGGTGGTGGCCGTCTTCCCGTGTGTGGGGGTAGGGAACTCAGGTTGAGATGAAGGTGGTGCCGTTGGGTTCCGTGCTTCTCCGAGTGCCGAGATGGTGGGGAAAGGAGCCCGAGACTCCCATCAGAAGGACTCGGCAGAGGAGGAGGGCGGGGTGCAGACGGCTCGGACAGGCAGAGGAACTGCGCTGCGGCGAGCTGGGCTGACAAGAAAGTTGGACAGGACGTTGAAGCTGTCGAGATGGTTACAACAACGATGGGTCCATCGGCAGAGAAGCTCTCGATACATGTATGCCTGCGTCTTCCCCAGGTCCCCGGCGGCCGACCCCTGCCCGCTGCTTTGGCCACGCGATGGCGCTCACCCCTTAAGCTAGGTGGGCGTGATGCTTCATCAGTCGTTGACGTGTTTGGCAATCGCCACCCCTGTCGGCGTCAACTTAGCGCAAGCCTGTGGCCACCATCAAGGCTCGGCTGCCCAGGACTGGTCTGCCCCCGAGAACGCCCAGGAGCTAACTATCGCCAGCCAGCAGCTTGGACCTTGCCTCGACGCCGTGAGCAATGGGGGAGGGAAGAGTCTGGGCCCTCAGATCAAGATGTCTGATGTCCCCAACATCAAGCGTCGTGATGGGGTGCCCTGGGAATCTCCCTGCTCCCACGAACCCCAGGTTGATGAGAAGGTCTCTGCCTGCCGGCCCTCGGCGCGCAGAAAACATTCATGGCCACGAGCTTGTGAGCTCATGCCCGAGGGTCAAACAGGGGTGGCCCTTCCTTCCAGCAATTTTGCACCCGACCTCGTGGGGAACCAGTTCCGGGCTGTGGCGTTCATGGCAGCAGGGATAGATCGCCTCTCCCCCCCAACGCCTCCTGGCCATATCCTGGGGGGCGAGGACTGACCATGCCACGCAATGGGTTTAGCCTGCGGGGCACCGTCTGGGCCAGCATGGGTGAGGCAACGTTTAGCGAGGGTAATAATTACTCTATCCAATACTCGTCCAGTCTTGTTGTGCTCACCATGCGGCCAAAAAACACCGTTCCCTTTCACATGTTCGCGCTCAGGCATTTTTCGGAATTGGATGGCCCCTTCTTCTCCCAAACACGTTCCCCGCACTAGCTGAACACCAGATGGAACTTTGGCAATTCCCCTGGCTGTCGTTTCGGGCTGCCTGCATCGACCCAACCGCATTGTCACTGGCGCGCTCCGAGTTGGGGAGCACGGGCGAAGGATTCAAGGTTGGCCCAAGTCGCCGCCCGGCATGTCCCGCGTGTCTTGGTCCATATGTCTCGGCCACCGACTGCCGGCGCCGTCAAGCTGTTTGCTCCGAGACGAAACTAAATCGGGGATTCGTCCACCGTTACGGAGAAACAGCGAGACTGTGCGACCCGCGCCCGCATCCAGGCCCATGCGGCGGCCAGCAGACGGCACGTAGGGCTGCATGGCCCCCAAGCCGATCATCGCACGGCAGGACGCCGAAAAGCAAAGACTTCCCGCGTGTGCTCCCGCAATCATTGCAACCGACCCAGCCCCGCGGCTTGCGTTTCTTCATCTCCCAGCCCACGCGGCAGCCACACGCAACTTTGACCGCTGGACGCCCCTCCAGGCACGATTCCGCGTTCGGGACACCCTACTGGGCCTACTGGCAGTTAGCCCAGCCACAGTGAGCAGGCCTTGCTGTTCTCGAACCACGAGGCAGCACGTTATCTCCTGGTGGCTGACCTGTCAAAGCATCGCCGAGAAGTGAAACACACACCTTTGCGTCTGGCTGCAGGAGTGGCAACGACAGTCGCCGACTCGCCGTCCCCAGGATGCGCCGCCACTTGCTCATGCCATGGCGGTCGAGTGGCAACCTCGACTTGGTCGAGGCTTTTTGATACCTTCGAGTACCTAGACAGCGAGGTAAGATTGTTGGGCTCCGGAAGTTAAGGGGGGTATCTGGCCGCCGCCGCTGCTCGTCCATCTAGCCGGGACGCCGCCGTCAAGCCCCCGCTGCTCGTCCATCCAGACGGGATGCCGCCGTCCAGCCCCCGCCACAACACATGTCTCATCCCCATGAATCCGGGGGGCTAAGTCTTATCTCCGCCATGGCCCCCATAACACAGAAGCCGCTTGCACCTCTCTGCGCAGCAATGGAACATCTTCGACGGCATATGCCGTGACCTAACCCCCTGACAGACCAGGCCGCCCGAAACAATCTGGAGGAGGGGGGGGACGACGCCGCACACCCGACAGGTCGGCGCCGGCTCAACCTCTGCGCAGCAATGGATCATCTCGCCGGGCACATGCCGAGACCTAACCCCCTTGCGGAGCAGCCCGCCGCCCGAGACAAGTGGGGGTAACGCCGCAGGCCCGACAGGTCGGCGCCGGCAAAACCGGTGTGACAGGACAGGTACTAAGAATAGGGGCGCATCAGCAGTTGACCTCACTTCTGCGTATGGTGAGCAGGGTGGCAGGGGATGAAACCCACGCGTCCATCATGGGCACCAAGGACATCCAGTATCCTTTCTCTTGCACCCTTCCGCTGCGCGTCCAGCTGTCTTCTTCTCCGAAACGAGAACAGATAAGAGGTCAGGCAGACGAAGCCACACGGAGCTGCTGCCCCCGCCGTTGTTTTGGTGGCGTGCAGTGGGCCAAGGAAGAACCAGTAAGCGGAATTGTGAGAGTCTCAGCTTCAGCATGGATGACGCGCTCCCATGTTTTGACGAGGCCCGGTACGCACAAGCAGAAGAATGCCGGCCCGGCAAACCGCCTGTTTTGGTTCCACATGCAACCTACCTGCAGGACGGCATGGGTCAAAGCACCTGGCAGTTATGATTAGGTACTGCTCGCTACCAGGTCGAGTGTCTGCCGAGATCCTTTGCTGCTGTGTCACCCTCGCCAAAACGCTGGGCGCCAATTTCCGGCATTTGGGCTGCGTTGTACATGGTGGTGTTTCAGCATCACCCTCATGATCACCGTTTCGACCGGACTGCCATATCCTCCTAAAGCCGTCCCAAGGACGAGGTCGTCTGGTAGTGTTTCACTGGCATCAGGCATGGTACGACTTGGAGTTGACAAACGGACAGAGGCTGCAAACACCGACAAACCGAACTGAACGGCGCTTTTCTAAACGGACGTCTATCATGCGCGTGTGCTACATTACATTAAAATTCGTAAAAACTTTGGCCGGTGCCACTCCACCGCCTCACAGCTGCGCAGCACCAGCGAGCACCATGGCGGCGACGGCGGCGAAGCTCAGGCCGCTCAGGGAGGCGGCGCCCGACTTGGAGTGGGTGCCGTCGCTGTTGGTGCCGCTCGTGGCGTTGGCGGGGTCGACGTTGACCATCCCCGAGAGGGTCATGTCGCTCTCGAAGCCGGCGTGGACGGTGGTGCTGTTCTTGCAGCTGTCGCGGACTGCCGTGTTGACACCCGCAACGAAATTGACGGCGGCGCACTGGGTTAGCAACACATGTAAGATGGGGGGGCAAAGAGGTAGCGGTCCAAGCCTACCTGATAACGCTGCTGTTCGCCGACCTTGAGGACGATACCGATGATACCCATCTTGCCGAGCCACTCCTTGGGGGCGATGACGCCCTTCTGGCAGTAGGTGCCCTGGCCCTGGATCTGGACGATGGGGTACAGCTGCTGCCAGCCGCCGTTGGCGTGGGCGTCGAGGGTGGCGCCGAACAGGATGTTGCCCGTGTCCTGCTTGATGTCGAGGGCGACCACGTCGCCGTCGATGTGGAAGTCGACGGCCGCGTTCGAGGGCAGGTTGGGGATGCCGCCGCCGCAGGCGCCGGTGGTCTGCAGGTCCAGGGAAACCTCCTTGCCCTCGAGCGACGGCGGGAAGTTGAGCAGGAACTGGGCCGAGGCGCCCGACAGAAAGAGGAGGCCGGCGGTGGCAAGAGAGCGGAGTGGAGCCATTGTTGCTGGTGTTGGTGTGTGTGGGTGTGTGTGAGAGAGCGTTGTTTGTTTCAAGATGTTGGTGATCAAAGGCTGTGATGGAAACGGGAATCCGAAGGAATGGACTGCCGGCGAGTTGAGAAGCGAAGTGTGGTCGGTCGATTAGCGAAAGAGTGACGGGTGTGGACGACGCGGGATTTGAACAAAAGCAACGTGGTGGCGGAAAAAGCCCCGGTCTTTAAAGCTTCATGAGAATCCCGTCACATCGCGCCCATGAGAGGCGATCCAGCAAACAATTTCGGTTGGTTCGGGCGGAGCAGTTTAGCAGCACTAGGATCCAGGCCATTGCTGGTAACGAACCCAAACCCGCTCTGGGGATCCAGCAAGGGGGTCAGTGCGAGCGCAACGGCCAGGTCCCCATCTGCGGCTTGGCTTGTTCAGCGAGTTCGTCCTGTAGCTTCTACTCCGTACGAACGAGGCCCAATCCAGGTACCCGGTAGTTGCTGTCCCCAGTCTGCGGGCCTCGCCATCATTCCATCGAGGATCGCCGCCGAGATCCGAGCCGGGCTGCCGTGCTGGGTAACTATCGAGATCGAGGCCGCATTGGCTGCAGGGAGGCTCAGGAGAGGCAGGAAGTTGGTGGTGACGGTTGCTACGTACGGAGTAATTATCCAGGCCCTCGATGAGACCTGTCCCGTTACGACGCTGGGCGCAAAACCGTGGGCCATCGTGGCCGAGTTGACACCCAATCCCTGGGTATTGTGTACATCATAGGACTGTGTAGTTATCCGCAGCAGTAAAGCGTTGATGGCCGGCCATCGAGGAGGGATGCTCAGCTGCTCTTGGTGGGGCGCCTGTTCCATGCTCTGGGACGCAGAGCTGGAAGCATTGAGACCCCAGCCGCCAAGGCGCCCCCAGTGGCGATGACCTTCTCCTGACAAAGACCTTCGAGATGGCCAGGGGCTCCCTTTTAACCGGATCAGCTTTTCCGCGCCCCTCTTTTTCGGACCCCTTTTCCACACTTCCTCTTGTAGCTCTTTTTTTTGCTGCCGGACCTTCCACCCAATTTCGCTACCCCAGACTGCTTGTCCTCTTTTGACATGGCCTCTGCCCTAGAATCCGCGCCGGCCCCGGCCTAGCCAGCAAGACCCGGCAGCGACCACACGAGCCAAGTTGTGTGGGCCACCGGAGGGTGCCTGAGCGGCAGACCAAGCTCACCGTCCCGGCAAGCATACCGAGCAGGCGATTATACATAGTATGCTGATGGTCGGGATTCTCAGCGCCGCCATCTCCCAAGTTTAGACTGTGGATGTAATCTGTACTGTGTAATGATCAAGGGCGATCACACGCAAGCTGCGTCGGGTTGGTTGTCGGGACTCCGGACCATGGGCCCCGACACTGGCCCGACACTGGCGGCTGGCCCCCCATCAAGACACCGCGGCGGGCAGCACTGGTCAAGCCATGCAGACTTTGCTGAGCCAGCCGCAGCCAGCTGCAAGCCACATCCATCACTGAAAGTCAAACCGCGGGGGTTGGGCATTGCTCACCTGTGAACGGGCCGCTTACTCGTACAGCCGCCGGGGAGACGAGTCGGCAGAGCCAACGGCGCCAGAGTCAAGCATTTGTAGTGGGAGCCAGCCGCGAGATGGCCCGAATAACAGAGCATGGCTGGGGGCGATCCGACGTTGAACAGGCCCGAAGTGGAAGGAGATTGTGGACTCTGGTTGCACCGGCCCACGGACCGGGAGCTCATCCAAGAGGACCAAAACACTGCCGTGCCCGGCAGTCGGGGCAGCCCACAATCACCCGCCAACAGTCCCACAAGCGCGCCTATCAGGTCGACGGCAGCCGTTGCGCTCGGGAGAGCTGTAGTATCTTCCGCCCCGATCTTGACTCTGATGCATGGCCAGCACGCTTGTGATTGGCGGGATCTCTTGTCGGAAACAAACAAGGACCCAGGCGGAGGGGAAACACATTGAGGCTGTTGCACGATGCCATGTAACCTCTCCCGGTTCCCGAGTCTCGTGTTGCACCGGCGGATCATTGATGCTTGGTTGAGGAGGCGGGGAAGGCGGGGGAGGAGCCAGAACGACGAGGATTGAAGCGGAAGAGGAGCAAGAGGTAACGCGGCAGCCGCGCGGGAGCAGATCGCGATCGACATGGCAGGGCCGAGGTTAAGGATATAAAGTTGACGCTGCAGCCGTTAATAACCAGAGGTCGAGACCATGCTTGCTTGTGTTTACTTACTCCTGGCACCACACTCCAACCGGGCTTGATTGTTATCGGCAGAACAGTCTCGCTGTTCACCATCCCCAGGGCTGATAAGCCACCTGTGTTGATCAACAACACTTGGGACGAAAGACTGAGGATCTAGGGCTTAGAGCAGCGTACACGGCAGTGCCAGTCCTGGACTCTTGCCCTATTCTTGCTCCTGCCTCGTCCACCTCGCAAGGAAAATTCTGTTCGCTAAAACAAACAAACACTTCTTTTCCTTTCTCCCCCACCCAAACCGACCTTCTTCGTCCTCATCCACACTCACCTCTCCTCCGGTGACACACATCACATCCCTCCGGACCCGCATCGCCAACCCGAACATCTCAAGGGTGAAACGAGCATCAATCCGGGCACGATGAAGTTGCCCACCATCTACAATGTCCACCTGGTGGCAATCATTGCCACCCTGGGCGGCGCCCTGTGAGTTTTCCGGCATCTCGACCGACCAAACCAACCAGCGCAACCTCAGTTTGGGTGCTGACTTGACACCTCAACAGGTTCGGCTTCGACATCTCATCCATGTCGGCCATCGTGGTGACCGACCAGTACATCGAATACTTCAACAACCCCTCGGGCGTCATCCAGGGCGCCATCGGCTCGGCCCTTGCTGCCGGATCCGTCGTTGGCTCCGCCGTCGCGGGCCCCCTCTCAGACAAGATCGGTCGCCGTGATTCAATCCTCTTTGCCTGTCTCTTCTGGCTCATCGGAACCTCCGTCCAAGTCGCCTGCCAGAACTATGGCCAGCTCATCGCCGGCCGCGTGCTCAATGGCTTCACCGTCGGCATCACCTCGTCCCAGGTGCCCGTCTACCTCGCCGAGATCGCCAAGGCCGAGAAGCGCGGTTCCATCGTCATCATCCAGCAGCTCGCCATCGAGTTCGGTATCCTGATCATGTATTTCATCGGCTACGGCTGCGCCTCCATCGAGGGCCCGGCCTCGTTCCGCACCGCCTGGGGCACCCAGTTCATCCCGTGCTTCTTGCTCATCATCGGCCTGCCCTTCCTGCCGCGCTCGCCGCGCTGGTTGGCCAAGGTCGGCCGCGACAAGGAGGCCATCGAGACCCTTGCCAAGATCCAGGCCAACGGCGACGTCGAGGACCCTTTGGTCATTGCCGAGTGGGAGGAGATTCTCACAGTTATGCGCGCTGAGAACGAAGCCGGTCATGGCTGGAAGAAGTTTTTCGCGAATGGCATGTGGAAGCGGACGCTGGCCGGCATGTCGGTCCAGGCTTGGCAGGTGGGTGATTTGTTTACCATTTACTCGAGATCTCTCATGGTTGCTGACCTTTCCAACACAGCAACTCGCGGGCGCCAACATCATCGTCTACTACCTCACGTACATTGCCAGCATGGCCGGTCTGACCGGCAACGTCGCGATGGTCACCTCGGGCATCCAGTACGCCGTGTTCATCATCTTCACTGGCGTCATGTGGTAAGTCTCTCCCCTCCCCTTCGCTCCAACCAGATTAAAACATGCTAATTGGTGCCTCGCGTTGCAGGCTCTTCATCGACAAGACCGGCCGGCGCACCCTCCTCGTGGTTGGCGCGCTCGGCATGGGCTTCTGCCACTTCGTTGTCGGCGGCACCATGGGTGCGCACAGCAAGTACGTCCCCGGCGGCATCGGCAACCCGCCCAACGCAAACATCGTCATCTCGGTCGACCAGGGTGCCCCCGCCAACACGGTCATCACCTTCTCGTACCTGCTCATCGTCGTCTACGCACTCACCCTCGCGCCCGTGTGCTGGATCTACGCCGCCGAGGTCTGGTCGCTTGGCACCCGCGCCACGGGCATGTCGCTCGCCGCGCTCAGCAACTGGGTCTTCAACTTTGCCCTCGGCATGTTCACCCCGCCGGCGTTTGTCAACATCACCTGGAAGCTGTTCATCATCTTTGGTGTGCTGTGCATCGCCGCCGCGGGCTGGTTCTACGTCCTGTGCCCCGAGACGTGCGGTAAGACCCTCGAGGAGGTCGAGCTCATGTTTGCGCCGGACGGTCCGTGGGCCTGGGACACCCGGAAGGGCGACTCGCGCCTGGCGGCCGAGATCGAGGCCGTCAATGCCCGCAAGAAGAAGGGCGAGGCTGGCGGCGAGGCCGCTGAGGTTGAGGCCCAGCCCGCCGCCGAGGCGGAGAAGGTCGAGGCCGCGGTGTAGGCAAAGGCAGGACTGGGTCTTTGTTTGGGAATGGTAAGCGCAAGGATGCAGCAGAGCGTTGTTGGGGAGCAGGGTGGTGAAGCGCAAAAGCGCTGAAAGGATAGCGAGAGTGTGAATTGAGGTCTCTTTCACTAATTGGGAATTGCTTGAAACCATGCATGTGTTTTGACGCTTGGTGTTTTGTGACGGATGTCTCTGCTTTGGCTTGGTGTCTTGTGCTGGGTGACTCTATCTTCCCCTTTAAGCCCCCCTTCTCCGCAACTCCCCAGTTCCCATCCCCAGCCTCCACCCTCCACCCCTCCACCCCTCACACCCCCTCAATTCCCCTTCCAATACCCCAACCCCTCATACCTCTTAACCGCCGCTTCCCCCATCTCACTAACCACCAACACCCTCCTCCCCCCCTCCTTTTTCGGCTCAATAACCGTCAACCACCCATGCTCCCTCACCCACCCATAATTCTTCCTCCCCTCGGCCTCCCTCTTCAACTCCTCCGCGATCTCGGCCGCGCACGACGCCGACACGCCGTACACCACCGCCAGCGCGTGCGGCGCGTCCACGGTCATCTCGGTCCCCGGCGCGATGTGTGGTTGGCACGCTGGGTCAAAGGTCTGCCAGCAGGGGGCGGGCGGGCGGTAGCCGAGAGCGAGGTCGGGGTCGTAGACAGGGGAGCAGCGTTTGAAGAGGGTGCTGGCGGTGGCGAGGGGGAGGAGGGCGGCGAGGAGGGTGAGGGGGTGCATTTTGGTTGGTTTGGGGGTGGGTTGTTTGGTTTTTGGGAGGAAAGGTTTCGGGAGAAAAGTGAAACTGTCAGACAGACAGGATTGGGAAGTGGTGGAACGGCTGGGGAAGTCGATGTTGATGGTGGATATTATGGAATGCTTTTATACCAACGACCGAGACACAACACCGGGAGGAATGATGGACATGGGGTCGCATCCCCCGAAATACATTTACGGCTATTATACAAGCCGTGTGTGCCTCCGCGGCCCCGCTGTATTACCAGGTCGCTGACCTCGCCTCCCCGTCCCACGCCGGCGATCCCCTTCGCGCGTTGCAACTCGCTGCTCGGGTAATACCAGCGAGCGGCTTGGCTGCTACGTTGTATGCACCTTGCGTGAATACGAGAGCCCAAGACGGAGGTTGATGGAATAGGCAGGCCTGCCTTTTTCGTGGGATCTGGCAGGGGAGGAAATGGATCCAATGTGGCATGATGAGATGGTTCACAGCAGTTAAGTTGATACTACGTACGCAAATCAGATGGTATGGATATCCGAATGAATAATGCTCCTCAAACCACTCGCAATCTCCCCTCGCCCCACACATGCTCTGCACCTTACTCGGGCTTCTGGCCGTACACAACCCAGCTGTAACAACTCAGTTAGACGATGCTCAACAAGCTCAGGACAGAGGCCACTCACATGGGCCAGTAGGCGTGGTACTCCTTGTTCTTAAAGTCCTTGCGTACGCCGGCGAGGAGGACCTCGACCTCGGCGACGGACCAGCCCAGAACCTTGGTGAAGAGCATGAGGGTTAGGGCCTGGAGGGCGGCCGTCATGTTCATGTTGCTCCAGATGCCTAACAGGGCCGTGAGTTAGCATCCAGAGTGGCAGCCCACTAGAGATACAAAGGTGAACTCACCCATCTCTTTGTGCTTCTTGTCCTTGGGCCACGAGTTCATGGGCCACTTGTACTCAACCTTGACGACGTTCTCGAAGCCGGCCTCGGTCATCTGCTGCTCGTAACGGCGGGCCGAGTCGATGCCCACGCCGATCTTGAGGCTCGTCTCGAGCAGTAGCACGTTCCACTTCTGGGCGTCGCAGTCGTCGGGCAGGGAGCCGTCGTCGCAGTGCAGCGGGCTGAGGATGTCGCAGACTTCGATGTGGCCGCCGGGGTACATGTGGCTGGCGGGGGCGTTAGGTGGTGAGTATGGGCCTGGGTGGATGGGAGAGGGGAAGGTGATGCTCACCTGAAGGCCTGCGAAAAGAAGCGGGGCCAGTCCTTGATGGAGCCGGTCATGAAGCGGGCGTAGATAAAGTCAAAGTCGTTGACAAAGTTCCAGTCGGCCTCGAGGTCGTCGACGAAGAACTCGACGTTGGGGGGGACGCTAATCGGAGGGTTAGTGTGTGTGCCAGATGGAGACGGTGCCGGGGACAACTCACAAGGTCGGTTGGATGGGGCTGAGGTCGACACCCACGACCTGCGCAGCGTTTAGCATTATCTCAACTCAAGGAGTGGAGGGAGCAGGCTCCCATACCGAGGTCTCCGGATGGTCATCGGCTAAGAAGAATCAGCAAGTTGCTTCCTGCAAACAGTCAGTATCTGATGACATACCAAAGTCGATGGACCAGATGCCGGTGCCGCAGCCGGCGTCGAGCACGCGCCTCAGGGGCTTGTCCTTGACGGCGGGGCAGGTGAAGAGTTGGTTGTCCTGCGTCAACATGAAGAGGGTGTGTTGAAGGTCTGGGGTGCGTCAGTGCCAGTGTTCAACCCAATTGCTTTTGTGGAAAAGTCCTACCGAGTCTCTCATTCTCGCGCTGCACGCCTGTCTGTCAACATCCACGCCACATCACAAAAGAGTGCTCGAGAGCGGCATACATCGTCATTTGGCAACCAGTAGGCTATCAAGATGGTCAGCGAGGGCGCTCATAGGCGGAATACGGCTTGAGATAGAACTCACACTTGTACTCGCCGTCGGCCTTGTAGGCGTGGTATGTGCGGCCGTGCTGTTCGCGGTAGCGGTAGATGAAGGAGGCCATGGAGGTGGTCTCGCTCGCATCGCCGGGCTGGCATTTATGTGAGCATCTTGGGACTCTATTCCCATGCATGGGAAATGAAAACTGATGGGATGCTTACTGTGCCGAGGGCCGAGTCGTCATCTTCAGCTTCGACAACGTCCTGGGCTGGTCAGTGTCCTGCCGTCGCGTCTGGGGTCCTAGGTTCACCCACATCGGCCTCCAGGATTCCAGTGTTGGCGGGGGCGGGGGCTGCAGCAGCAGCAGCAGCGGGTGTCGCGGTAGTGGTCTCAGCAGCGGGTGTCTCGGTAGTGGTCTCAGCAGCGGGAGCAGCGGGCGGCGATGCTGGGGCAGGGGTTGCGGGCTCAGCTGCCGGGCTGGCGGCGGCAGCGGGAGCGGCGGGGCTTGGCGTCGCTGGGTCGGCCATTATGGTGGGGATGGATCGGCAGCAGTGGTGCCGACAGGTTGATGGTGTGGTTGAGCTGGCTGAGCTAAAAAGGCGAGGGGGGATGAGACGTGGCTGACAAGGAGGCTGCCGAAGAGCGGTTGATGCAACGCAACGGTCTTCGCTTGTAAGAAGCAAATCGAATGGAATGCAAGATGAATGCGCATGGAAGGTGTTTTGAAGCCCACCGGATGTGCGGGGATCCTGGTACCCCCCCTGGTGTGATGGTGGAGGCCCAGCTGCAGGTTGCGGCCTCTAGGGGGCGGTCGGCTCACATCCGGGGCGGGAGCTGCCAATAGCGCAGGGCGGATTGCACGGGGATGGCAGGATGGGGAACGCCAAAGCCACGAGCGGGGGGATGGATGGTGGTGGGCAGCCATGGGTGGTGGTTAGCGAGGGCGGGCAGGTGGTGCTGTCAGAGACACGAGGTCGGGGACAAAGAAGGGAGGGGCCAATAATAAAGGGGGATGCCGCGGCGCAAATGCCACGGCGCTGTTGGCAACGGGTTTGACGACATCATGAAGATGGGTATCCGGAATCTCGATTTCTGCTTTGGTCTGTTTCGTTTCCCCCTTCTGCCCTCCCCTCTCCCCCGTCTGGCCTCCCCGTTCCAACTACACCAGCTCAACCTGCCCGTCCCCGCCAGTGCCGCGCGCCCGAAATGGCATGCCGCATTGTCGATGCTGCCCATAGCAGCTTCTCCCTGCCATCTTGGCGCGGATTGAAGCGGAAGCCAACTCGCCAGGGCCACGTTTCCGCGTGTTAGTTTCATGTGGCTAGTGGACACTAGCTGTCTCGGTTGACCAGCTCCCCTTCTCCTCGCAGACTAACCCCCACGCAGCAGCGCAGCGCGCAGAGGTGCGATGCCAGGTGTGGTGTGGTGTGGTGCGAGGTGTGGTGGGAACGGGGGAAGAGTCCTTGCATTTGGCCATCGGCTCGCTTGAAATGCGCTCATCATGCCGCTGCGGGACTTAACTAGATTTTCTCGGAAACGAAACGCTCGTGGAAGGAAATGGGATGGACCCTCGTCTGATGCTGTGGCGGGGCCTGATTGCGCTGAACAGAGCCCTGATAGCGACGCGGAGCGGGAAATATTCTGTTTGTGGATGTGGGTCACTGCAGGGCCACTCGCGGGGCAAGACCGCCAATCACTCCCCCCACAATCTCCAACCCACGCAAACCACTAACCACGACAAAATGACTGTCAACAAGCCCAGGCTCAATCATCGTCCACCACAAGGACCCGCGCCTCATCAAATGCCATCACCCTCGCATTTCTACATTTGTTACGACACTATGTACACGTCCCAGACATCCCCCCTCATGCCCCCCCCTTCCACCGCAGCAGCGTAAACGAGTGCCTCCCAAAGACAAACTTGCCGTTCCCGTCCCACTCGCTCTCACGGATGCCAACGCGCTGCTCCCCATCCACGTTCGTCACCGCGACATTGTCCCCCGACACGGTAAACGCGGCCACCGCCTGCCCCGCGGCAACCTTCAACCCCTCCAGCGCGACCTCATAGTCCCGCTCCTCGCTCAGGTTCGCCACCGCCAAGTTGACAAACCCATCCTCCCCGACCGCCGCACTGCAATCCAAAAACGGCGTATCCACCGACGCCCTGATCCACGCGGGGTTCGTCCGCCCTGTGTATTCCGGTCCTCTCACGTTGACCGCCACCGCATGGCCCCGCATGTACCGGCTGAACAACAGCAGCGGCCACCACGTCGTCTGCTTCACCACGCCCTCCGCTGTCGTCATCAGCGGCGCGATCACATTGACCCCCTGCGCAATGTTGGCCATGGCCACGTCCCGCGCCTGCCGTATGAACCCGTTGAGGAACACGGACACGGCCAGCGCGTCAGACAGCGTGTACCGCTCCTCGGCGCCCTGCTCGCCGAGCGCCCGCGCGGGGTCCCACACGTTCCACTCGTCGAAGCAGATGCGTTGTTTGGGGACGGTGGGGGGCACCTTGTTCTCGATGCGCGCGAGGTCGATCAGCGCGCTGGCGACCTGGATGGCGCGCTCGGCTGCGCGCGGGGCCGTCGCGTTGGCGAGGTGCTCGCGGTCGGCCGTGTAGATGTGGATGCTATGCATGTCGATGAGGGACTTGGTCGTGTTGCCCGCGCTGAGGCCGTGCACGTCCCACTTGACGCACTCCTTGAGCACGTAGTGGTCCCACGAGGAGAGGCCGTTTTCGCCGCAGAGGATGAGCGTGATGCTCGGGTCGAGGAGTTTGAGAGCCTTGGCCCATTGGTACGCCTTCTTGGCGTAGTCTTCCTTGGTGAGCTGCGCGACTTGCCACGGGCCGTAGCACTCGTTGCCGAGGGCCCAGTATTTGACCTGGGGGGTCAGTCAGCCATGGGTCTCAGGTGGGAGGGGGATCCTGTTGGCAAAGGGGGGCATTTTGGCGTACATTGTACGGCTTCTCGCGCCCATTCTTGCGCCGGAGGTTGGCGTAGTACGTGTTGCGGTCCGAGTTGCAGTATTCGAGCCAACCGAGGGCTGTTGAGTGTGGTCAGAAGGTGAGTTCACATCATTGATCAAGACAACTAACTCACCCTCATCCAGAGTGCCCGTGCCAAAGTTGAGGCACAAGTACGGCTCCGTCCCGACAACCTCGCACCACTTCATGAACTCGTCCGTCCCGAACTCGTTGGTCTCGGTGCCGATCCACGCTAGCTCGGGCCTTGAAGACGTCAGCTTGCCAGCAAGTGATTTGCAGAGTAGAAAGCCGACTTACCTGCTCGGCCGACTCTCCTTGGGTCCCACGCCGTCGAGCCAGTGGTACGTCGCAACAAAGTTGCCGCCCGGGTACCGCACCACCGGCACGTTGATCTCCTTGAACGCCTCGATCACATCCTTGCGGAAGCCATTCTCATCAGACAGTGGATTCCTGGGGTCGTAGATGCCGCCGTAGATGCACCGGCCCATGTGTCTGCCCGAGGTAAGCTCCTATCCAGGGAAAGGGGGGTTGTTGAGTGGAGGATAAGCTGGCTCTTACTCTGTGAATCCGCCATAGATATTGTCTTCAATCTTGGCGACTTTGTGGCTCGGATGGATGCTGATGGACGGCGTCTCGCCCTCTTCGATCCTCGTAAATGTTGCCGCCATGGTGTGCAAGCAGATCTCGGAAATCCCGGTACGATCTGCGTCTCCTTCCCAACGGTCCGGTCAGTGCAACAGTAGAAAGAACAATTTATTCCCGACCGAAGCCAGAGTTGTGGGCATCCACCACAGCACGTGCCAACCACCATCTGTCCTCAACATCGGCTGAAGCCATCGCGGCTGATGACGTCTCCGCACGGCTCGCAGGCCTCTGATTCGCGCGCATAACACGGCCATTCGCACGGCGGGGGCGGCCCTAGCCCAATCGGGCGGCCTGGCCCGACTTCGCGTGTGATGCCCATCATGTGTGGAGCCGAGGGGAAAATACCCACCAGTCGCCGTTGCCGGCTGCTACCGTCGAGTCTTCCGAGCCGGAGTAACTTCGCTCACAAAGATGCCGGGACCGGGATTCACGTCACCAAACTCCAACTTCCCCCAGCCCAGGAAGCGGAGGGGGCGAGATGGAGTGCGGGGAGAACCTGGGGCAGGCGTCGTCAGACTGCCGTGCCATAGGCGCGCTACATAGTTAGGGCCTGCTCGAAGCCGTCGTCGTTGTCGTCGTGGCAGGGGTTTTAAACACACCACTGGCTGCCGTTGGGCAGCATTGGCTGCAGGGGTGGTCGTGGTGTTGGTGCATCGTGGTGGTGTTGGGACGTGTGTCGACCGGGTTCGCGAAGGCCTGGAGGATTCGATTCCGGGAACCAGGTTGCCATCCCGCCGGCAGGTGCATGCAAGACGGGGAAACTCGAATGTAACGACCGGTGACATTGAGGTCGCCATGTATAAAGCGCGGGAGATCTGCCTGTGTGGGACATTGGGGGAGGTCTCCGCAGCCGCATGCATTCCTACTTCAAGCTTCTGACACATCTCGTGGAGGAATACACCCTCGCCATGGCCCTCACGCCTCCGTGGTACCAATTCCTTATTGGTGTCTTTGCCTCGTTGGGCTCGTTGTTGTTTGGTTATGACTTGGGTGTCATCGCCCAGGTCATTGCCTCGCAGTCCTTCAAGTCGCGGTTCCGTCCCACCGACAATGAGGAGTAGGTCTTCCAATCCCTCGAGTTTCCGCGTCCAAGCATGCCTTACAATTGGGGACCACAAACCACAGAGCAGCAGTAGTGTCCGTCTTCACAGGGGGCGCCTTCTTCGGAGCCGCCGTCGCCGGCCCCTTGGGTGACAAGCTCGGTCGTCGGTGGACCATCATGATCGGCGCCCTCGTCTTCTGTCTCGGTGGTGCTCTCCAGACCGGTGCTCAGGCACTGTCGTACCTCTACTCTGGCCGTGCCATCGCTGGCCTCGGGGTCGGCGTCCTCTGCATGATTGTGCCACTCTACCAGGCCGAGTTGGCCCATCCCAATATCCGCGGCCGCGTCACGGCGTTGCAGCAGTTTATGCTGGGCATTGGTGCGCTGGCTGCCGCGTGGATTTCCTATGGTATGTTGTTCAGGGGGTCGCCAACCCCTTTTCACCGCTGACCCCTGACTTCTCAGGGGGTCCCCGACCCCTTTTCACCGCTGACCCCTGACTTCTCAGGGGTCGCCAATCCCTTTTCACTGCTAACCCCCGACTCGTCCAGGCACCTACGTCGGCTTTGCTCCCACCAACGACGGCCAGTGGCGCACCTCGCTGGGCATCCAGATCGTCCCCGCCGTCTTCCTCGCCGCCTTGATCCTTCTCTTCCCCGAGTCCCCCCGCTGGCTCATCGACCATGGCAAGCCCGACCTCGGCCTCCAAACCCTCGCCAAGCTCCACGCTTACGGCGACACCGAGGACGCGTGGGTGCAGGCCGAGTTTGCGCAGATCCAGGAGGCCGTCGTGTTCGAGCACGAGCACGAGGCCAAGTCGTACGCCGAGCTGTTCCGTGATCGCTCGTGCTTCCGCCGGCTGTTCCTCGCCTGCGCGCTGCAGGCGTCGGTGCAGATGACGGGCGTGTCCGCCATCCAGTACTACTCGGTCACCATCTACGGGCTGATGGGCATCGAGGGGGACGACACGCTCAAGTACCAGGCCATCTCGTCCGTCATTGCCCTCATTGCGCAGGCCCTCTGCATCCTTTTCATCGACCGCTTCGGCCGCCGCTGGCCGCTCATCGCGGGAAATCTTGGCAACTGCGTCACCTTCATCATCGCCACCATCCTCCTCGCCAAGTACCCCCCCGGCGCCAACGACAACAAGGCCGCCGCGTGGGGCTTCATCGTCGTGACGTGGGCCTACAATTTCAGCTTCTCCGCCACCTGTGGCCCTTTGAGTTGGATTATCCCGGCCGAGGTTTTTTCGTTGAAGGTTCGTAGCAAAGGCGTGTCCATCGCTACCATGACGTCCTTCGCCTTCAACACCATGATCGGCCAGGTCACCGGCCCGGCCATGAAGGCCGTCGGCTACCGCTACTACATCCTGTTTGTCGTCTGCAACTTGACGAATGCCATCTTCTTCTGGGCGGTGCTGCCCGAGACGGCGAAGCGGCCGCTCGAGGAGATGAACAGGCTGTTTACGGACGCGCCGTTGTTTGTGCCGACCATGGATCGGGCGGACTGGGCAGGCCATGACTTGGAGCGGCGCGTCGAGGAGGTCAAGGCCAAGCAGGAGTCTGTTGCGCATACGGAGGTTGGGAAGGGGACGTTTGGGGGGCATTGACGAGGTGGTTGTCACGGGCACAGCCCGTGCCATGGAAGCAGTTGTTAGGGTTAGGGTTGCAGAGCTGGACGCTAGAGGTGGGGTCTTCTCCCACGCTGCGGAGCCTCCCACTCCTGGTTCTTCGTGCAACCACAAAGAATTCAAACCATCACCAACATTGCCTTCCCAGCCCATGACAGTGGTTGTTGACGAGGGGGGGCAGAGTTGAGTGAATCGGGTGCATTCCAGTCACCCAAAGCTCACGGGGCGTATGAAACCATCTTCAAGCTGACTCGCTGCTTAGCATTGAAGGACCGAATGGCAATCATCTCCTATCCCAAGCGCTAAAAAACCACAACCCAACGCCTCCCAGGTGCGAGCGAGCGACCTAGGGCCCGTTCCTGACCAAACCACCTTACGTGAGCTTGCCACCAAGCCCCAGCCCAGCCTGCACGGCGGGCCTCGCCAGAATCCGATCAGTCCAGTCCTTGACATGGGGGTAATCCTCCGGGTTGAACTCGTCCGTCCCGTGGATCTTCTGAATGATGGTCTGCCACGAGACGAACGAGAGGTCGGCAAATGAGTACTTGTCGCCGACCAACCACGGGCCCTCGGCGCCCGCCTCGGCCTTCTTCTTCAGAATGCCCTCCAGGACACCCGTGACGCGATTGATCTCGCCGACGTAGCGCTCGATGGCGCTGGGCAGCTTCTCGTGGTGGAAGTTCTTGAACCACGCCGCCTGCCCGTAGTAGGGGCCCTGGCCCGAGACCTGGAAGAAGAGGTACTGCTTGGCGTGGTACGACTCGGGCGAGCCGGCGGGGAAGGAGAACTTGTGGCCGGGGTCGTACTTGTCGATGAGGTACTCGACAATGGCGCCCGATTCCCAGAGAGTGAGGCCTGTGTTGGGGTCGTGGATGGAGGGGAGGCGCCCGTTGGGGTTGATGGCCGTGTAGTCGGGTTTCTTGACGTCGGAAAGGGGCACGACGACAGCCTCGTACGGAACGCCGAGCTCCTCGAGGAGGATGGCGACCTTGGGGGGGTTGGGGCCGCCCTTGCCCCAGACTTTGATGGGCTTCAGGTTGGCGAGGGACATGGTGGTGACACAAGTGTTGTGAGGAAGTGGGATGGGGAATGCTTGAGAAGGATGAACCGAGAGTTGACGGTGCGTTGAACTTGTAGTAGGAATGGAGAGAGGGCAGAATGAGAGGGAATATTAGTACTCGGACCGCAAGGCATCCGGCATGTCCTCGGCGCCGGTCTGGGTGTTGGCCTCATCGGGGCCAACAAAGAGGCTCGTTCCGTTCCCCCCTTCCCCCCACACAGCCAGAGCCTGCAAGAGACCGGGTGAGGTAATTGTCCTCGTTGTAGATGACAAAGCATAGGTAATCAGCGGTACTTAATCAGGGGGTAGGCACGTGGGACCTCGAGAGATGAGGATATCGGCGTCGTCACCAGCTGTCGCAGGCTCTGGGGCTTCGGGTTCCGTTCTCTGGATTTGTCACATTATGTAAGTGCGCTGGCGGATGATGCTCGGGCCTGATTGGCCGGCGGAAACGCCATCCCGCGGATGCAGTGTGCAAGGTTGCATCCACTGCATCCCTGGCTCTTACTACCTATGTACATGTACAGTGCACCACACTCACTGCCATCCATGCCTACCCACAGGACTCGGGCGTTGAGCATCACCACCAACGAATTCGGTGCGGAATGGACGTGGTAAGGTGCCAAGACTTGTAAATTTGATCACGACAAGCGCATCGGAAGTGGTGAACTAGGACAGAGCGGTGTTGAGCCGACATGTCTGAACTCTAGCACAAGCCCGGCTGAAGATACATAAGACCACCTGGTTCCAAGTTTCAACCATCACTACTTCAGCCTGGTGGCCACGTCCTCCCTGGACAATCTCGGGAGCGTGTCGCCCTTTCTCGTCCCCGTGAACTCGGCACGACACTACGTTTACAAGCCCGAGTCAATCTGCTGCACCACCGTCGTGTTGGTAAATTTGACTGTTTCGACAGGTTCTGCTGCGCAAGGACCCGTGACAAGCCGTGTGGCAAAGGCTGCGCGTTGGATGAGCTTCGGACGACTGGTGTGTCTTTGGGCGGGGGCTCAAACGGGAGGCCAGTGAAGGAACACTTACCATCACGGGGTCTTCCGTGAACAGGAAGGGAACACCAAGGTTGTGGTATTCAGTGACTGCAGTTTGTCAAGCGAACCAGTGGCTGGGGTGTGACCAGGAAATGCATGCATATCACTGACCATCTGTTGTATCATCTGCAGCCGCGAGGCGACTCTACGCGAGGAGCACCGAAAGATGCAGTTGAAAAGGTAGTTTCATTGCTCTGATTGGTCCCCGATATTGAACGCAAGGGCGGGTAAATCAAATCGCATGCAAATGAATGGTGACCGGATTCAGGGAGACTTCACACACACTCGGGGTCTCCTCCTCCCGTCCACGCGAGAAATACAGCAGGTTGGGACTTTTAAACTCTAATTAATCACGGTCGCCATCTTCACAAAGTCTTACCTGCTGGGCTGAGTCGGGGTCCGCCCAGGAGCTCGTCCCTTGCGAGCGTGCAGTGCCCAGGGGCTTGAATTAAGCCAGGACCAGGTCGCCCTCAACTGAACATCGTCGCCGCTTCGTGAATCGTAATCCATCTACAGAGATGATGAGGTGTCTGGGTTGCGTTGAGGGATCCAGCCCCTGGCCTGAGCAACCCTGGCACCTGCAAACCTGACGGGATTGCTGACAGACAAGTCACGTCATAACTCTGGCCAACCAACCTTTCGTAGCCTTCCAAGAAAGGCAATTTTGATCCGAGACCCCTTGCCCCTTACCCACCAACCTCACTGTGCCATCAATGGAGCGGATTCCCTCGGGCGCCGGCATTGGAGTTATCGGAAGGCTTTGAGCTCCGAGAATATCTGAACAATCAACTGAAAGTTCCGAGCCCAGCTTACCAATATTCTTAACTGTGTTCGGATGCCGACAGATTCTCGGGGGTTGAGATACGGATCGGTCTGGCATGACCCGCCCTGTTTGTGGATGGCGTCAACACTCACGGACATTATTCCATTCCGATGGAGACAAGTGTACAACCCGGAATCGGAGCACCTCCAGTAGCAGATATGAGATTGAATGCATTGTGTCCATGTGCTACGCAGGTACTTGCAGCAACAAACACGCCCTTATCGCCGCGTTGCCAGGATAATCGTGTGGGAAGCCACGCGAGAAATGAACGGTGGGCAAAATCTGTGTTGTGTTGCTTCTACTCTGTGGTGTGGAAAAGGAGGGAGAACCAGCCCTTGCAGGGCAAAGTGGCTGTCACGTTATTCCCCGTTCCTATCCCCATGGTTAGGTCATACGCCTGTGTGCAGGTCTGTGGTTATGTCTATGCACATGTGTCCATGCGCATGCTGCTCCAGTACTTAAGGTCTGGTGGCGCTCGCACATGTATCTAGCTCTTGCTCTCGTCGTGCAATATCATTCTTGTATGTGCGAGCTGACCTGACCTTGGTGCCCGTCACAGTGGCAGCCTGACGCATCCAGGCCAAGTGGTCCGTGCCACAAATCGTGGCTGGGATAACTACTTGTTGTCTCATCACAATCAGTACGGAGTACACAAAAGGCTTCTTTCTCCCTGGCCTGCGGTACCAAGCCCCCTCCTTTGGTATTTACTGCATATGGTATGTTATTTCTTTCTCCTGCCTCCTGGCCGAACGCACTCGGAGTTTTGGATTGACACTTCAGCAAGCCCTGAGACATCCTTGAAAAACAAATTTCTTGCAACACTTCCACCACAACTGCCCGACTGTCAATTCGCCCCCACCAATTCTATGGACACTGCTAGTGCACCCGCCAATAGCGACGGAGGATGGGTTTTCCGGGCCCTAACTACGGCCAGCAAGCGACTCTTCTGGACGCTCAACGGCCCGCTCGAGGACGCCATCCGAGTCGCGCCGTCGGAGTACTACGACCCGGGCGTCTTGGACTCCATGGAGCCGTACTTCGGCCCAGACGGCTCCCCTCACGCTGTGTCGCAAGCGTCCCTCCTGGAGCCCCTGGTGTCGTCCGTCACCGTCCGCGTCCAGTGCATCGACGACTGGGACCAGAGATGGGCCGCGGAGCACTGGCGCTGCGGCGAGCTCGAGCGGAACGCCCCCGACCGAAACCCAGGACGTCTAGGGCCTCGCCCCGACGACGAGACTCGCGACCCGGTCCTCCTCGTGGTGGAATGCTGCGGGCAAAAGCGGCCCTGGGCCTACGCTACCCAGCTCCAAGTCACCGCCCAAGGCTAGTTCCTCACCGTGCACGAGTACGTCTCGGCCGTGCACCCGTGGCTGATGGCTATGCGCGATACCCTCCTGGACGTGCTCGGCAAGCTGGACGGCAACCCCAAGTGGCCGCCCGAGACCAAGCTAGCTGTCTTGTACCTGGGGCCGGGCCCGCTGCAAATCGGGCATGAAGACGGGTGGGCCTGGTGGCATCGGAGACCCCGGCCGTTCGTGGTCCACCCTTCAATTGCCCACCTTTCGGAGGAGGAGCGCACTCAGAGGACTATGGAGAGGATGATGGCACGGGCTGCGGCGCAGGTACGCGCGCGAGAGGAGGCGGAAAAGTAGACGGGTTGCTTCTACAACTGAGAAGTTCAGGGTAACGAGTATTTTAACGTCGAGGAGATATTGGAGTGGCGAGAGGGAGAAGATAGGCCGGAGTACTTGGTCAAGTGGGTAGGGTATGGAAAGTTGCCCAAGTAGTAATGCCAGCTCCTCATCCAGTGTACTACCTAAATCCTTCTCAGTCAGGTGCCTGAAAAAGTCCTGATAGCAACCCAAAGTCACGTCGTTATAAGAATCCCTCCTCTTCAAGACATGCCGGGACTCATTCAAATCTGCCGAAATCGGGCGGACGTCCCTACAAGCCGTAGGCTTAATCAGGTTTGCGCCCTACGCGCCTTTCCCTGTCGGCCAGGCCGTTTATTTTGGCTAGGAGATAGATTCGGGGCCTGGTTACCTCCTTCCCCTTAGAAGCCCATTGTCGGGACGGGCGGCCGGGCTGCTGTCTCTTGACCGCACTGGCGTGCCTTGTTAGCACTACCGACGGTATGGTGTGGCGTGGCGGTGGTGGAGGCGGAGGTTGAGGCTGTGGCGCCATCTGGCGGGCTGCCGGCGAGCTCCCAAGGGCGGTGTCTGGCAGCGGCGACGACTCAGTCCGACCCGCCTCAGCAGGCGGCCGGCCCAGGGGCCGTTTATCCCGCAGCCGAGGCGCCGCCAGTACTTGGAGTGGGAGGAACGAGTGGAAAAGAGGACAATTAAGTCCAAGGAGCGACTCGAGGTGAAGTGCTGAAATACGCTCCAGCGGGCTGGGTGTTCGTCCAGCATCCCCTGTGTCGATGGCCCACTCACTCCATATAGGAGGGAAGTTGGCCGTCGTTGCCCAAGGATAAAGGAAGGCAGGTGAGGGGAGGAGCACCTTGATCTGTGGCATAACGCCGAAAATGCTGCAATACAGATATTCAGGTAAGGTATCAAACCAAGCTCAAAACCGCCGACCTGGAGTAGGAGGTGGAGATTTGCGGCAAGAACAGGCGGGATGATGGCGGCTGGAAACTGCTTGTGGGGTGGAAGGGCGGAGAGGAGACATAGGAGCCTTACGAGAATATAGCGGAGATCAAGGCACTTGACGAGTATGAGCGTCTTCATGGGCAGGTTATTGTAGATACTGTTCCATAGCGAAGGCAACGAAGGTGATAATGGTGGTTCTTGGTATTACTATGTGAAAGGTAGGAGCAAAAGGCTCCCACAGGGAAAAGGTGTAGTCGGCAGAGTGGTGGGCGGTCTGCAAGGTATGAGGCACTGTAGCACCCACGACATACTATAGATGCTCTCTGAGGTTTTGCCTTGGTTACGTGAATTCATGACTTGTGTTGGCCCGCAACGCCGAACCCATAGCGTCAAGACCCTTCCGGCTCCCCGGCCAACATCGTCGAGATCCTCGCCACAGCAGTATCGCTCGGTCCGGGATGGACATCAGGTGATTAGGTGACACCCTAGCGTACAGACAGAGACGTCACCACAACAGCAACGAGACCCGAGGACCCCGTCTCCCCCGGCTGCCTTATACGGCAGACATCGCGGCAAGCCAACACTGCGGCGTTAAACCACCTAGAGCGATTTACTCCAGCTCGCATCTGCTGTGCCGCATAACAACAACCAGTATGTTGCGCCGTCCAGAAAAACCCGGAACTACCTTCTGACATGATCGAAGAGGACCAAAACTAATCTATTTAGGAAACGACCCTCTGCATTACTAGCCCAACTCCCAAGCTTATATAAATCGCTGATTAATACAAAAACCCATCAAGAAGATACGAGAGGCATTCCTCGGGCGTAGCACCAAGCATAAATTGAAGATGGCCCCTAGGACCCCTAGAAGGGGCAAAGATCGAAGAACAGGAGCTCTGAAAAGGTATCAGTGCAGATCGAGCACAGCAGATGTGAATGATTCAGAACGCTAAAAGCCATAACCTCATAACTAACCATTACGCCAGTTATCGTCAAGTCAACCGACGCCCTAGAAGATCCTCCCCTATATGTTCTGCAGCGCGTCTCTCTTATAAATCCAATTGCAGGGTATGTAAAACTCGGCCCATGAAAATAACGACGCTGCCTGAAACATCCGTCCATGATCGGCAGATTGATGTTCATGGCCACGATATCGTCGGCAGCCGGCTTGCCGCGCATCATCTTGACAACCTCTATACTTTTAGACGCCAGATTTGAGCTCCTTCTATTGACCAACATGGCCACCCTCGCCTTTACTTGGAGAGATGGAGGTCAATATGTTGATGCCTTCGCGTTGATTAGAAAGTGTCACAGGACCACAGTAGGTCTGGGAAGATAACTGCGTTGTTCCATGAAGAGG